>JAOTQR010000109.1:1577525-1606172 GCA_025774065.1 Solanum ossicruentum | reverse complement strand
AAAAAAAAAAAAATATATATATATATATATATATATATATATATATATATATATATATATATATATGTGTGTGTTAAATATCAGTTTAAAATTGTATAAGAGATAAATAGGACACTCATATAGTTAAGGTATCTTTTTGAAAATTTGGGCCAACTTCATATGTTACTTTACGTTTTTTTGTCTTGAAATAATTAGATATTGTCTCACTAATTAATAATTCCATCCACATTTAAAGTTAGATACACCTAGATACGTGTATTTTTGCTATTTAATACACTTTGAAATACAAATAGAGGCGAGAAAAAGAAGGAAAGAAGCGAGGGAGAAAGTCAGTGTATCTCAAATATATGTCAATCTCACTGGATACATTTATTTAAAATTTTAGGTACATTATCACACACATACATAGAGATGATGCGAGCAAGAGAGAGAGATGAGCGAAATAGGAGAGAAGAGAGTCATATCCCAAATATATGTGATTTTACTTGGATACAGTGTAATTGAAATAAAATACCATTACTTTTGACCCCATGTATCTGGGAATCGAAATTTGACATGAATAAAGGATTTTTAAAATACATAGAAAAAACACATAATTAGGTCCTAAACTAGTGAGATTTATGTTATTTACCCTAATAATTGAAACAAAATAAAATAGATATAAGATTATCAAAATGCTAGGTATGACGGATTAAGAATTTAATTTTGAAGATTTTTAACATGAATTTATTGTAATGTAAAAGGATGATTCGAGATAAATACTTCTATTTTAGAGCGATCTTTAATATTTTACTCTTAAATTCATCTTTATTTAGTGTCCCTATTACCCATTTAGTGAATATTTATGGGCTAAAATATTCTTAAATATGACTTAATTTCATTGGACAAAAGCATAAATTTTGTAGTATCTTATTCGTAGAGTGAGATTTTTAAAAGATTTTGTCGGGGGCATAAATTGTGTTATTGAATTCATATCATGCGACGCAACTTATGCTACTATGTCCTCGGACATAATTTGTGTCACTGAATTTATTTCCTGTGGCATAACTTGCACTATAAACTTATAGTACATGACACAAATTGAGTCACAAAACTTATGTCTTGGGTCACAACTTGTGTGTTTGATACATAATCTCTTTTGTCTTGAAGTGTAACTTGTGTCATTGAACTTATGTTATTGAACATAATTTATGTCGCTAGACTTATGCCTTAGAATTATAAGTGGCAAAATAAGCTCAAACATAAGCAACCCGTCCATAATTTTATGGGTTGGATTCAAGATGATTTAGAATAGGCTAAAGTCCAATACAATTTAACCCATTATAAAATAATTATGAGTTGAGCCCAATAAAATTCTCACTTCAGTTCAATGATCATTTGTTTCATATGTTCAGTGATAGTCTTAAATTAAAGGGGTTAAATTGGACGGGTCATGACCTAACTTGAATTTCAACCCAACCCATTTGAGCCCAGCGTATATTTATGCGGGTCAAGACCCAACCAAATATTTAATACAGTCCATTTTAACCTCCCAAATTTCAGCTCAACCCGTCCATTTAACACCCCTACTTAGAATATAAATTGGGTAACTGAATTTATATCATTGGCACAATATGTGTCACTAAACTTATGTCTTGCAAATTTATTTTTGTCATACTTTTTTTTTTGAATCAAGGTCATTTTGATTTTTTTTAAAAAAATTTAAAATCGTGAATTGACAAAACTTAAAAATCATCATGAAATAAGGGTGGTCTATGCAGACACTTAATGTCAAGTTTTGATTTAGGTTTACTAATATTTGTTCATATATATTTATACTGCGTGTTAAAAGTTATGATTTTCAAACACACAAACTAATAATATTCTAAAGCACTTCTTTAAAAAAAATCTAAAAATATTTTTGATAAAAAATTCTTTTAATAATAAGCTAAATATGCTCTAAATGAGTTGGCTTAGACTATTTGCAACCTAGATTATTTTTCACATAAAGATAAAAAAAATTCTAAAGATAAAATACTTATAATTATATTAAGATGACATTTTTTAGACAAATTAAAAAAGAAAAAGTGTCACATAAAATATGATATATAAAATATTTTACTTTTGATGATCGTTTGGTAGCCATACAAATATTATGACAAATTTAAAAGCTTTGTCACTGCATAATAAGTATTATAAATGTTTAAAATCACATTTTTCAAAAAGTCTTGAAAATAGATGTTAGGTGGGTCTGCTTATAAAAGGTGTTAATTAGCACAATAACTATCTATAATGTATAAATACATCATTACGTGTGTTGACAAGACGTAATTTTTACACATTATGACTATAGAAGCGATGAAAAATTCATTTCATAAATATTTGATAATCGACAACACGTATCGTGATTGTTATAAGAGAAACTTGCAAGTTATTATGTAATATCTGCATTCAAGACATTATTTTTTTTCCTTATTTAAATCTTGTACCTATAAACAAAAATATAAATTAATATACTCTATCAACCTAAATAAAATAATGACATATTGTTTTGGTTTAATTTTGTCACACTAGATCATATACTGATAATTTTTTTTAATTTGACACCAAATCAAGTAAGTCAAATCATAAATCGAGACTTTTCATAATTTGACTTAATTCTTAACTTTCAATTTTTTTAAAATTCAAAATCTATTGTTGAAGAAGTTTGGTGAGGCAATATTCATGTTTTTACTCATAATATTTTTTCAATAAGAGAATCTACAAAAGTTATTCCTTGATTATGCATAAAATAAATTTAATTTCAATATAATTGTCTTCGAATTCAATAGAAGATATAAATTGCAGTAAGCAAACTTCGTATGATGAGTTCAGCCAAGAAAATATATAAAAACTTTAACTTTGAGACTCTTTATTTGAAAGATCGTATGCTCAATCAATTCAGACATTTCAATAAATAACTCTTAGGAACTTTGATAGTTTGATTTGCTAGGTATTCTATAAAACAAAACTCGATCATTCTTGCTATGTACACTAAAATCACTAAAACACAATATCATGAATCTTACATATACTTTTTTTTTTACATGATCTCATGTATCTTCTTTCTAGTGTGTGAAAACCAAAGAAAAAAGATTTATGGAGAAATGACAATATAAAGGTTAATTCAAATCGTAAACATTTCATATTGTAGCTGCAATTGGTATATAATATAAGTTGCATCATCTAAATTTATCTATAGAAGTTTTTTTTTTAATCCAATTTATTGAAATCAATTTATTTGGTGAATCAAAAGATCACATAGAATTGGACTATCAAGCCATTTCTATCTTTTTAAAAAAATTAAAATAAAATATTATAATATGTTAATTTAAACATTGAGATCCACACATTTATATACAACTACAAAAAAATTAATGAATTATATTTTTTACACTTGTTAATTTTAAATGTTTAATACTTTATTAGAATTTGATAAGATAAGACTAGCCCCCCTTGCTTGTACTTTTTTATAAGAGCTATTTTATTTTAAATAAAAAATGGTTAGATTTTCAATTTAGTTATATAAATTTCAAGGGAAAAAATGTGAAAATACCATTCAAGCTCGTTGCAAAAGTTATTGAGAAAAATATAATTGAGAAAGTTGACCATAAAATGTTTGTCTAGGTTTTTGTTGAACTTTATATGAAAAAAGAATAATAGTTGTTGAAAATTTTATTTTAGAGAGTGTTTATGAAGATTAAAATTTCTCATTGAAAATAATAATTCATATCATAATATTTATGTTTATTATTTAAAAAAATGTGTTGAATTAAATAATATTATAATCTTTTATGTTTTATAAATATATTTATCATAATTATTCTTAAAATTGCTATATTCTCTGATATTTATATTTTAAAAATATTTGAATTAAGTCATTTATCTTTTATTAAGCAAGTAAATAAGTCATATATAATTTTACAATTTATAAATTAATTATTGAGATTGTCAAATTAAATATCATCTATAGAGCTGTCAAAATTGGCTTGGCCCGTGAGATCGGTCCAATCCAATCCTTAAATCAAATGAAACTGTGCTAAATATTTTCAATCCATTTATGAATGAGGTTTTTTAGCCCATCCTAATTTGGCCCGTTGGCCTCGTAAGCTCAACCCGTGAGCCTCAGAGGCCGGCCCGTGGCCCATAAATTTTAAAAATATTTATTATATATTTAATTATTTTTTAAGTAGTATTCTATCAATTAAGATTATAGACATCTTTTACAATTTATTGTCCCATTTGATTTCTAATATCAGCCCATTATAAGCATTTTGTTAAGTTTTTTGAATGATTTGTGTAGTTGTGTTGTTGAAATTTTTTAAACCAACTAGTTATATCTTTTACTATTGTGTTTTATGTCTAATTTATTGTTTCTCTTTTTCTTATTTATTTATCTTGTTCGTGACAAAAAATAATCGATGTTTTATAGTCTTTTTAAGAGGTTAATATTATTCATATTATAGTTGAAGGGTCGGACCGTCCCAACCCGTGACTCGCGTAGAGATGGATTGGGCTACTATTTTCTAGGCCCTTCAGTTAAAAGGGTCAGCCCGTCCTATCCCATTTGACTCTCTAGCTAGCTAGAGTTTGATTGGGCTGACCCGTTTTGACAGCCCTAATCATCTATGACTTTTATGGCTAATTTCAACCTCAAAATAAACGAGTATTATACTTAAAATCGATAGCGAAGTGAATAAAATAATAAACAAAAGATGAAAAATAAATAACTTTTTTTATTTGATAAGATATTATTATTTATATGAGTATAATTATGAAGTAGATATGATATTAAAAATTTATAATCAATAAGTTGAAACTCTATTAATTTCATTTGTTGACAAATCAAACAAAAATTCTTTTTGGACTCTTAGCCACATATCCATGTAGGACTATCACCCAACTCCCACCAAATAATCAAGTCAAAAAATTGCTAAGGAAAACATTAAAAGCAAAAATAGACAAAATAATATATATTTCACATTTTTCTTTATTTACATAATATAAAATATATTTAATAAAATTCTACAAATAAAATATAAGGAGAATAATGTATACTTAACTAGACTTCTACTTTACGAGGATAAATGGTTTGTTTTGAATAGATCCTTGTCATAGCCAAAGCTTACCAAAACAAGAAGGAAAGAAGAATACAAAGAGAGACCGCAAATAATATGATAATTGAAGCAAATAAAATAACAAAGTAATTACAAGTATAGAAAATACGAGAAGGAAAAAAACGAAAACTACTAATAAGGGAAACTAGACAATATGACTGACTATCTACTAATTGTCTACCCTAATTTTTTCGATTTTCATATCTTTCTATTTGATTCACGTTTTCGATAAGCTACAAGGTGTGTTTCAACCCTATCTAATCACTTTTTTTAGTAATTTTTTCCGTGTACGTCTATTTCTACTCAAATTCATCATAGTAAACCTCTCGAACATTCTCAATAAGACATCCGTCATACGTTCAAACTATTTCAGCTTACTCTTCTCGTCTTGTCCATCATAAAGAGTAGATTATATTAATCTTTAACAAATTAACACACTAAAAGAAAAGCAAAAGACTGGTGCACTAAAATTTTCGCTAGGCATAAGGTCCATGGAAGAGCCCAACCACAAAAGGTCTATTGAATGTATTTTTACTTTATATTTCTGTCGGATGCTATTTTCAAGGCTTGAACTCGTGACCTCTTTATTTTCACAGCCGGATGGAGCCAAAGATTTACTATTTTTTGACTTTGGGGTATAATGGAATAAAATAAAATGTCTCTTTAAACTGTCTGGGCTTCTTTCAATTGTGAAGTAGCAATTAGTCAATGCAACTTTCGATGCTCATCATGGATCATCCGTAAACAGTCGATCTATGTTTTAAACATAAGAGTCAGGCTCCGTACATCCGACCCCCCTTACCCCGCATTGGGCGGGAGCCTTTGAGGCAATGGGATAATGTTGTTGTTGTGTTTGTTGTTGTTGAATTCGTGACCTCTCGATCACGTGACAATAAATTAGCACACTAAATTAGTAAATTATTTTTTAAATTTTAAACTAAAGAAATTTAAGAAATGGTTTTGGATTTTTTTTTTCTAAAAAAACAAAAATGAAGCCACTAACTCCTATAAAAGAATCCAAACCGCGATGTGAATTCATTTTGCCTTGAGCACACAAAATTACTCTTTCTTTTTTCTCTCTCTTTACGTGTTTGTGTTTTCTTTATCTAAAATTATCTCTATATATATTAATTCTAAAATTAATTATAAATTAAATTTATTCGTCTCAATCAACCGATCATCCACAAGCAAAAGCTACCGTTTTCTTCACCGGCAAAAACTTTTTCCGGTAATTTATCGATCATCGGTTTAGTATATGTTATTGTTTCTATCAAGTTCATGTCCTTTGTTTGTTTTTTCTGTATTTAATGTAATTTTTTTCGGTTTTATTTGGTTGATCGATTGAAAAATTATTGGGTTTGAGTTGATTTTTTCATCCGATCGTTTGTTTTCTATCTAATTTACGTGCTTCTGTTGCTTTATTTGTGAATTTTTGTTGGGTTTTAGGCATTTGTTTGGTTGCGATTTTGTATGAAACAAAAAAACCCCATCATTTTTGAGCTGATCTTCTTACCGATCGTTTTTTTTTTGGGGTTAAATGTTGTTTTGACAGATTTTGCATGAATAAATTGTTTTGTGGTTTTTTTTCTACTTATTATCTAAGAGTTTTTTGGTTTCAACTTTCAGTTTTCTATTTGGATTGTAAGTTATTAACTTTTTTTTTTCCTCCAAATTGTGTAAATACATACTGGGAACTTGATATAATCAACAAGAAAATAGAATTTATGGTCTATTTACTCCATGGGTTGAGAAGAAAAAACATCATTTTGGACATTGGGGTGAAATGGTCAATGAATATTGAGGATTCATGTGACGTACGCCGTCGTATCCCAGTTTAGAGCTGAAACATAGTTGTAGTGATTCATGGGAGACTACCCTCTCCAGATCTCACCAGTGGGATCACACTGAGTATGTTTGTTGTTGTAAAGAAAATTGAATATTTGATGCCCCTATTTGGTAGGCAGCTACATTAACTAGAGATTTTTAAATGTGGAAATCTTACTGGCCAGGAAAGCTATATGTTGCATATAAGATTTTCTGAAAGCATTAATTATTTATTAAAAAGGGAAGGAGGCAGAGAGGGTGGACAAGAGAGAAATTGGTTGGTTTATTACACTCATGTTAAGTATTCATGGCTTAGTTTTGTTTGGTATGATTGGAAGAGAAGTAAAAGTGATATAGTTTTCTCTTTTATGGGAAGTTTGAAGTTGCACTTCCCCTCTTCACTTTCTTCCTTGCTAAATCATTGGAAAATCCTTATTGCTCCGTTTTTACCTCCATTCCTGCAAACCTCTCTGTTTCACCCAAGTAAATACAGTGAGTAATTTGACTTGAACCTTCTCATAATTCTTCTAAGCTAATAGCAAAATCCATATACATATACATTCATGTATATGTGTGTGCGCGCGTGGATGTGCACATGTGTGTCACTTCCTTTTCTAATTATTGTTTATTGTCTTAGTTCTATTTCCTTATATGTCCTCTGCTAGGGTGAAATCTCAAATTTAGTCTAAGAAGAACACTGACATTTAGCCACTATAGTGGCAGTGGGTATAATCTAGTAATACTTCTGAGTTCTTTATATCGTGTAGGGTTAATTACTGTTTATTGTCTTAGTTCTATTTCCTTATATATGTCCTCCGCTAGGGTGGAATCTCAAATCTAAGAGGAACATTGACATTTAGCCACACATACTGGCAGTCAGTGTCTGTAATACCTTTGAGTTCTTTATATCGTGTAGGGTTAGGATGATTTTTTCCCAAGTTTGACAGTGTCTGGCATTTTATGACCAGCATGGAATTCCTGTTCTCAAAGATAAGTGGCTAGTTTATTATAACAGTTAGGGAGTTAAATACACCTATGGGGTCTAGGGACCTATCAAAGATGAGATTTTGATGGATCCATGAATATGAAGGTCTCAGTGTGAATCGTTTCTAATAAAATAGGATTCGACTCTCATAGTGATACAACTTTTTTGGATAATAATTTACACCTTGTCCATGAATATTAAGTCAAATACAAATGGAGCCAAGAATCAGTTTTACACCATTCTATCATGAACTATGCCGTTGATTGCAGATTCCATTGTTCTGAAATTGATTTCGTGCATGCAGTTTTGAGTTCCTTTAGATGTGCATGTTGATAGTTGGTATTGTGTTTTGCAAGGATATCAGCAAAATAATAAATTGTGATTGTGGGGGCTTAGTTGCATAAAGTATTACAGTGGTCCCTTAAAATCAAGGTTTTGCTTATGCCGTTGATGTGTATTATTGATTCAAATTTTGTCCAACACAAGTGAAACATGTTTTAATTGCACAGTATACCATACAGCCGCAGAGTTGAAGACCTTGCAAGGACTGAAGACATAATACTTTTCCCCTGTGGCTGACCAGATTTGAGTGAGACTCTCTTGTTCACGTAAGCATATCTTTTTTTTTTAAAGTAAATTTCAAATGTTAGCTATCTATCAATGAATTTAGGTGGAGCATCTGCCTGCATTGTGTAGCTTTGAGATGTCAGGAGTTCTCTTATTATTGGCGAATAGCTCTCCTTGGATTAGAGGAGAATATGATGCCACATATTATGATATGTGAATGTTGTTCTTCAAAATCGCCTGATACATTTCCTCCTTATTAACAGCTGCTCTGATTAAATATTTGAACACTTCCAAATATAAAGTAAGGAAATAACATTTGATCAGTCCCTTTATTCTACTCAGTGATACATCTTAGCACTGAGCCGTCTGTATTTGCTTATATTAGATTTTCATTTTTTTGGGAACCATGTAAAGACACTTCTCTTGGACTATCTTGAGAACTTGAAAAGCATTTAGTTTTATTCCACTAAGTTCTTTGTTTGAGCAATGTTTATATTGTTTGCTCTCTTTTATAAATGATTCAGCATTTTTTGTCTCACTTTTTGATGATACTTGGGATTGCATGCATTGGGATATGAACTTGAAGAAATAGGAGGAACTAACTTAAATGACTCTATGCAAACATTTATCTGCAGCCATGTGACAGTGGCTTTATATTAGCAAATATTCATCTCCCATCTTTCTGCTATTCGCCCACATTGTAATCTCTATTTTGTCCTTAGGCACTGAGTTCCTAGAATCTATATGCTAGCATTTCTCTATATTGCCTTTCAGAGTATCTAGGTTTAGATGGTTTTTCATATGCAGGCTAGGGAGGCTGGCGGCTTGTTATTGTCAGATGAAGGATATTGCCTAGATTCATAAGAATGGGTTTCCTGGCTAAATAGTTCAGACTATAGTGCTTTGTTGGAGTTGATTTGAGCTTAATATTGGGCATGTTGATCAAATGTCATTTGGCATTTCTTATATTGACACGACATAAGTTGATGTGTGAGGGCTTGGGATGAGGACAAATTACAAGTACAGGTGAGGGGTTTTCGTACCTACCTATCTCAGTCCAGCCATATCTCTATCTATAATACTTTAAGGAACAATTTCCTCATGTTACATTGTTCTTTTTGTTTCCAGCTTTTGCTCTAGCATCTTCCTGTTCTTCCTTTCTTTTATCAATCTCAGTCCGGATTTCTTATTACCGTCTCAGATAATTAGGACTTTTCTGATTCTTCTCATCTTTATCACTGAAAAATAATCTGGGAGCTCCTGCAGGGTATTTATATGGTGGATAGCTAGCTAGCTTTGCTAATCTATAGAACCTCAATCACAAATGATGTTGCAAGCAACTTTTTGGTCAATCTGGCAGGTTATGAAGAAATCTCATTCTTATGGTGTTCTTATCAAGATTGATTAGACTGAGCTGCTGTTATTGCAGTCTCTTACCCGTCAACCTTTGAGTGTGAAGAGCTCATAGGAAATAGGTTCTGCTATTATCGCAGAATTAATGACCTTCTGATTAAAGATGCTCCTCTGATGGGGTGAGGAGTTGTGGAAAACCTGAAGTTCAATTCACACGCTGCCACTTATTGGGGGGTGAGGGGTTGTTGAAACACTGAAGTTCATTTTACAGGCTGCCACTAACTGTGGGGTGAGCATTTCTGGAAAACCTGAAGTTCATTCTACAGGTTGCTACTAACTTTCTGATTAGCCGTGGGACTCCTTTGCACTTTGACAACTGCTGGTAGTATGGGGCCACTTTCTCTTGGAAAGACACTCTTGCTTATGGCATTTTTTGCTTGATGAGAGGAGATGAGGTTCTTGCTGACCATGCTACTTCCAAAGCACATTTTTGACCATTTATGTTACTTCCTCTGCAATGGTGGTCTGTTGGTAGTGACATGGGGGTGGATGTGTGCCATCTTGATCTGCTGCTTGTCTGTGTACACTTTGAATTGTTTGCTGGTGAATAGAACTGAATGGTGCATAGTTTGAGTGTGTTGCAACTTTTTACAATATACCTCCTAAGTTTCAGAGTAGAGGTTCTGAGCAGATACTATAGTGCTCACTAGATGCAACATACTCTCTCTTTTCTCATTGACAGCTGGTGTTATCCTGATTCAATTGGGTGCTCGTTTCCTTAGTTGAGCTTGTTGAGTTAGTGATCCTGTGCTCCATTGGAGATTTAGGTTGGTTGTAATCTTACTCTATTGGTGGCTTAGTATGAGATAGAGTGAGAGAGCAATCCTGATTAATAGATTCTTTGAATGGCATCACAATGCAAAGCTGGAGTCCAATGAAGGTACATTTTCTTAGTTGTGCCACTACGATGTAGCACATTGGTGCTAGTATATTGTTAAGTGTCTGCAACTCCTTAGAATGCTTAGTCCTAATGTTGCTTGGTCTACCCAATCTTGGAGGACAACTATCATAGTTTGTCGAGATGAATGAGAAAACATGTGTTTTACCAGCTGGCCTCTGTATTTATGGTGAGCTCCCGTTGATATAAAAAAACTCTCTAACTAGTTACACTTCTGTAGCTTGGAGAATTCTCTGTAGTTCTTTGGGGCTCATTGATGCCCCGTACCCGTCACTGTTCATCCTTTTATACTACCCACAATCTTCATGAGGTGTTGCTTCTTATATTTCACATTGCAAGTGGATGCAACGATGGAAGCTTTTACGGCCATTTCACAGTTTTTGCTTTGACTCACTATTTTGTACTCTCAACATTTTGTACTAAACAGCATATCTGGTACTGTTAACAAAATTTATTTCTCTACTTTCTCCCTCTGAAGAGATTGTTCTTAGCTTGTCTCATACTATCATTATTCATTTAGTTTCTCTCTCTTTGGCAAGCCAACTTATTTTGGTGCATTTCATGCAAAAGATCACAGTTGCTTCTTTCTAGACACTCATGCGTTCTTTAATACTGGTATGTCTCATAAAAACATTAATAAGTGCTTCCATAGGTACTCTCGTACTCCTCCCCAACCCCTCACTCTTCGACCTGCATTTGTCTGAGTTCTGAACCTTGAAACAGTCATTATCAGAAAGGTTGATGGACACAAAAATTATAGTGGCTTCTTCTTAATGGAACATATTTCAGTGAGACTGCAATGGGATGAGGGAAACCAAATTGGCCATGTCTATTTGGTGGTATGGCTCGTCAAAGGTACTTGTGATGATATGTTTCTCTTTTTAGCATTATTAATGAGCTATCTTTACTGTTTTGTGTCATCTTGTTGAAACAACAGGAGGTGTCAAGTGGTTTAGCTTGTGGTCTTGTTTCCTATTCAATTTGAGTAGTTCAATAGGAATTGTCCTAGATATCCATTCCCAGGATAGATTGCATAACTTTTTCTTTCCATTTTCTGATCTTACTAAGTTGACATAGAATAAGAAAATATCATGACTGCATCTATTTTGGGTAGATTATGACATTATGTGCTATAGATGCATCATTACTATCATTAGCTTGCTTATTGACAATTTGTTCTTTAGGCTCATATATCAGATAACTTGTTAGCTGTCCATGTTTTTTTTTTTCTGATTGCTCTGGGTCGATCTTGAGTGTGAAAGCAGCATAAAGTTTTAATGAGCTTAGAAGTGATTCAATGATCTCTTTATCACTGAGGACTTTATACTTTAGTATATTGTTTTGAAATGGATAATAATATATATTTCAATGATGATGTTGTCTTTATACCATGGACAATAATGCACCTTTTTCATGTGAAAAATGCCATTTTTTGGGGGTTATGGTTTCATATTGACGTCCAAATGGTCTTACTTCACCCCCTCAAGCAGGATGTATGGTAAGACTTCTTGGAGAATAATTTGGGAAGGTTACCATCCAGACCATCTTATCACCCTAAACATGAAAAGCTTGTATTGTTGCGAGGAATTCTTTCCACATTGTTAATCTTTAGTATTGTATACTTGTCTAAATGTATGTTTGGTGCCATCTGCCCACCCAACTTATTAAGAATCCTCACAACTATGGTTTCCTTTGCAGTTGTGATTGAAAAGAGATGAGAAAATTCAGCTTGTTAAAACAATACCACCTCCCCAAATATGTAGCCAACATCATGTATAGTGTCCGTTCCTAAAAGAGATACCTTTGAACTTCATGAAATCCTCTCTTTTTCATGATCTTTTCCTTTAGCGTGTTCTCTAGTAAGGGTGACTCGCCTCTTTGATAACCATCCAAGATGTATGTGTTTATACATTTCATTGATTAGTTCCCTCCATATAGCACTTTCATCAATTTCAATCTCCCATAACCATACCAAAGGGGCTCAGTTGAACACAATTATTCCTAGATACGAAGGCTTCCACTCCTACCAGAGGCTCTTCTGTTCGTATAGGGGCTGTATCTCTCACCTCTCCCAACACACCAGGTGAAATTTCCTATCTCATTCATTTGCTCTCATAAGGTTTTCAGTTGTTGTAAAGGCACTTATTCTAGAATATGAAAATGTAAAGAGTAGTTTTCATTAAATACTTCTCCCTCCTCTTGACTTGTTTTCCTTTTTCTGTCCTTTCAATACTTTCTTGAACTGTAGTAGCCAAAGCTCTCCCTCCTTGAATTTGTGTCCTAGGGAAAGATCCAGGCTGTTTGTAAGGAACTCATTTGCAGCCACCCCTTGATTGTAGTTAGATAAATGTTTATTATGCACCTCCCAAAAGTTTGAACTTTGATTTTGTAGTACCTTTTCTGAGCCAATACACTGACACAAACTATGTCAAGGTCTTGAACATTGAGCAGATTTGTCTCAATTGAGTAACTTAGAATATGAGTCGCATCTGCTTACATTAGATCTGGTTTTTCAATCTATGGTTTACTGATAACTTTTATCATAAAACCCTTCAGACATGATTTATTTATTGGTTTTCCTGAGGCTTATTGATCATCTGCATGCAAAGCAGAAAAGTAATGGGGGATAAATGATCTCTGTATCCTTTGCTATTCCTGAAAAAAAGTTCAAATAAAATTCCATTAACCGTTATATACTATCTCACTATGGAGATGTATAAACAGAAGAGATTCCTCTCGTCATCAAACCCATTCGAAGTTGCTAAAGTAGAATCTATGCTTTAATTTGAAAGATATAATGTAACTGGAACATAAAAAAGAAAAGCTTAGACAGCTAGTGCTATTGTGAAGGGGATTCAGTTTGCAAGTATTGTTTTTGTGAAAAAGTAACTTCTTTCAAGTAGAGTACTCCAAAAAGGAGGAGGCGGATGACATCTTCAACTTGAATATTTGTGTTAGACATGGAATTTGGTTAACTAATAAACCTGATTCAGTTTGAACTGTAATAATTGTCTTTTAGGTTCTTAATTTTTTTTGCCAATGGGCCAAGAATAACGCTAAGAACAAGAAAGAAAAAATTCTATATTGATGCTAGTCAAGACCACAATAGTCCAGTTTGGAGACCTAGAGCTTCCTTTATTTTCTCTACCTTTCAAAAATTAAAGAAAATATATCTTCATCTTTTCAATCATTGCCCCCAGCATTATAGTCCTATCACTTAATAGCCTAACGATGTGCACAGGCGACGGATGATACAAATGGTAGCTTGTAGGACAACAACAAGAGGAATTAATTTATTTGAGAAGTAAATATCTCCTTGCTCGTGGATGCTTTTCTCCGTGGAGTACACTGAAAGGGAGCCTTCCCTGCAATGTATACAAATTAGGACTTTACATTATTATTGGATAGATAGCAATTTGTTTCAACATGCAAGTTTCTTTTTTTAATTATTTTTATATAAAGGAGTAAACCTTTTGCCTAGACAGTTAGCTTGGTTGGACTTCCATAGCAAAAGAGAAATTCTATATTGTATCCTTTATTATTTGCTGAGGTTCCTCTCCGAGGTTTTAGCTTTGAATTGTGAAAAAAGAGAAGTAAAAGATAGAAAAAAATGCGTAATAAGTAGTGAGAACACATGATGAAATTGATAAAATTTAAACTATATAAATTGTATAATTCTTTGTATTCTTAATTGTGGTAAAATCATGACAAATGTTTCACACTATTAACCTAGATTTATTTATGAGAAAACAACATAATTCCTCGGACTTTCAGCTCAAGGTGGTGAAAGAACTTGAATCTATGAATTCCAAAAGAAAAATACTAAAACAAAATCAACAAGTACGGAAGGAGAGCAACATTGGGATCTTTCCTCGGAAAATTGCTGGTGATTATACTGTGAAAGGAAGTGCTTATAACATGCACAGAAAGAAATCTACACTCAATTGGCTGCTAAAATCCCTACTTCTCTAGGATTGGATGTATTTGTTTCTTTGTACTTTTTCACACTGTACAAAGCTCCAAACACATTCTTAGTGTTGTTTTAAATACAATCCTTACCATTTTCCCCAAAAAATAAAATTTATACTCAATTATTGCAAATAGGTGCAGTGACGTCAACTTGTAAGACGTCATTAGTGTAGCTTGAATTGGCATTGCAAGAGTAATAAAAAAGTTGTGTGGGAACAATGCTCAAAAACCAAATGGCTTTTATTAAAGGAAGACAAATTATGGATGCTTCTCTCATTGCTAGCGAATGTGTTGATTCCTGGTTGAAAGGGAACATCTCAGGGGTATTGTGCAAGTTGGACATCAAAAAGGCATATGATCATGTAAATTGGGGTTTCGTGTTGAATACCTTGAGACAAATGGGTTTTGGAGAAAGATGGGTGGGATGGATACAATTTTGTATAAGCACAGTGAGATTTTCCATTCTTTTAAATGGAGAACCTGTGGGTTTTTCTCTTCAAGCAGGGTACTAGGTGATCCTCTATCACCTTTTTTATTTATCCTGGTCATGGTAGGTTTTGATAGTTTGATGAGGATTGCTACTCAAAAAAGGTGGATCAGAGGTTTTCAGATTAGTGGAAACAATGGTGATAGTAAAGAGATCTGTCATCTCCTTTATGCAAATGTCACACTGATCTTCTGTGAGCCACAGGAGGAGCAATTTAGATTCATCAAACTAATTTTGTTGTTTTTTGAAGCTTCTGCAGGTTTGGAAGTTAATTGGAGAAAAAGCAGTTTATGTCCTATTAGGGATGTTGCAAACATCCAGATGCTAGCTGACATTTTGTGCTGCAAAGTGGAGACATTGCCCACTACATACCTGGGTATGCCTCTAGGCAATAAATACAAGGATTTGGAGATTTGGGACAACATAGTGGAGAAGAGTGAAAAGAGACTAGGCAGATGGAAGACACAATACATTTCCATTGGTGGTAGACACATCCTTATCAACACAGCCCTAGATTTTCTCCCAACATATGTTATGTCTCTTTTCACACTACTTGCTAAGGTGGCTAAGAAATTGTACAAACTTAGGAGAGATTTCCTATGGCATGGCTGCAAAGAGAGCTAGTGTTACAATCTGGTCAAATGGAATACAATTTTACATATAAAAGATAAAGGTGGTTTGGGCATCAGAGATTTGAGGAAGCATAACAATAGCCTTTTGATGAAATGGTTGTGGAGATATACTGAAGAGAGGCAAGCTTTGTGGAAAGATCTAATTAAATGCAAATTTGGAGGATGGATTCTGGTGTAGTAAGGTAAGCACATATGCATATGTAGTGGGAGTTTGGAGAGCTAGTAGAAACTCATGGCCCATGCTAGAACCAAACTTACACATCAATGTGGGGGATGGAAGGAAAACTAGTTTCTGGTGGGATGTATGGATCAAACAAACCCCCGTAAAGGAACTATTTCCTGATCTATTTACTCCGTGCACCAATTTTGAGGCAATGATCACTGATTGCTGGACAGAACAAGGTTGGAATCTTTATTTCAAAAGGCTTCTAAATGATTGGGAAATAGAGAGAGTAGCCAAATTGTTGGAGGAAGTGAGGGATTTTGCAGGCACTAATACTACCAAAGATGCAGTAAGATGGTATCAGTGAGGATGAGATCTACACAGTTGGCAGTACAAGAAGGAGTGCAACTTGCAACGGAGTAGATATCAGAGTTTGTGGAAGCGGATATGAAAGAATTCAGCACCAACAAAAGTTAAGTGCTTCACCTGGTTAGTCATCAGAAAGGCATGCTTGACACTGAAGTTTTGAGGAGGAAAGGAAAGATCATACTTCCATGGTGTTCCTTATGTGGGAAGACAGGGGAAACCAACAGTCACCTATTCTTACTCTCACAGCACAAGTCTGGTCTATGTTTCTCAACCTTTCTAAAGTGAAATCAGAAAGTGAAATGGACTATGCCAAAACACACAGTCGATTTACTAAGTTGCTGGATCAGGAGAGGAGGTAGCAAGCGGTAGAAGACTTGGTGGGATTTAATTCCACACTGCATTTGGTGGATAGTGTGGAAAGAGAGGAATAGTAGGAATTTTAAAGGTATATCCAATTCCATTCATAAGGTTAAATGGAATTGCATTGTATCTCTATATTTTTGGTATAAAGAGATAGGATTAGAAGATTCTGATCAACTTTTAGATTTCTTAGGATCCTTGTAAATATTGCTCTTATTGTCCTTTTCTATTTTTCTAAAGGTCTCCAGCATATCCTTAACACTGAAGAATACAATGTTACCAATTCTTTTAAAAAAAAAAATGTTCAAAGGAGCGATACCCAAATTTCAATATCATGATGAAAAAGAAAGGTGGCAATATTTGGATGGATAGTGACACATGAAGCATATCAGATATGAAACATAAGATAAGCTTCAGTGTTTGAGGATTTTCTCTGTGCAGCAGATGTTTTCTATGTGAACAGTCCCCTGTATTAGTCATCTATTTCTTCACTGCCGCCCTACATATCAGATATGGGCTTGTTTCTAGACATGGTGTTTTTTGGGTTATGCACAGAAACCAAAGCAGTTACTGAACTGCTGGCAGAGACAGCACAAGTATAGACATAGCTGGGGAAGATGATCCATTTATGCATTATATGCTCCGAGTCTCCTCGTTGTCCTTAGGTATTGGTTCCATCTTACATGTTCTTAATTGGACTAGTGTATGTACAAATACGCCTTTAGCCTTCAAGAACCTCCATAGAACCTCTCTCGGGACTTTGTCATACGCTTGGTTGATGAACATCTTGTGTAAGTTCCTCTTCTTCTCCTTATACTGTGCCATCCATCTCCAAACAAGATGAAAGACTTCTATAGTTGGAACTTTTTGCATGAATTTGAACTGGTTCTCGAAAATAGGGATGCCTCTCCTCATTTTCATCTTAACCACCCTCTCCCAAACTTGTTGTTTAGGAGCTTGATACCTCTATAGTAGTTGCAATTATGAATGTCACCCTTGTTTTCTTGTACACCAGGATCATTATACTTTACCTCTATTCTTCGGATATTTTTGCCATCTTAAACATGACATTAAGCAACTTAGTCAGCCACTTCATACCTTCCATGCCTATGCTCTTCTAAAATTCCACTGGGATCTCATCCGGCTTGGTATCTCTCCCCTGTGCATCCTTCGAATCACACTCTCAACATTTTCAACCTTTATACACCATTAATACCAGAAATCGCACACCTCTTAGAATTCTCCAAATCTCTCAGCACAATGCCTCGGTCTTGCTTCTTTGTTCCAAAGTTCATGTAAATATAACTGTCACTTCCATCTAATGAGTGCCTTGTCCACACGTACTTTGTCGTCCTTATCCTTGGTGCACTTGTCCCTCTGGTCCTCCTCTCTAGCGCCTTGTTTCTATACATTTTTATCCTGCCTTTGTTCTCTAGTTCTACTCACAAACGTTTAAAACAAGTTGTTTTTGTCTTCGCAACCACTAAGCTTACCTCCTTCTCCATTTTATATGTTTCCCTATGCGTCCGCTTTTCTTCCTTATCCTTACTCTCCACCAACTTCGCCTACACCACCATTCTCCTCAATACCCTCTAAAGCTACCTTCAAGACGGACATCACCTCTTTAGTTGCTTTCGTGATGCAACTAGTTGTCCTATCCCACGTATTGTTCGCATCCCCACCAATCCCATATCCTTATCGCCGTTAACTTCTCTGTTATCTCGAGTACAGGCCATTGTGATCCATGACAGATCATACACAACCCTCTTTTTCTTCCGTTTGATCTCCAAATCCATCACTAAGAGATATGTTGGGTAGTAAGATTCTCACTTGGAATAACCTTACGTGTTTTCAAAGACTTCTAGCATGCTTCTTAATGAGGAAGTAAACAACACCTCATTACGGAAGGTTTACCAATACTCGTCCCCTGGGAAACTTGAATTGGCTACCACCAACCAAAAGCTTTAGCGAAATCCAAAAGTGCGACTTCTCCTCCATTCTTATCTCGAAAACCAAAATCTCCATGCACATCATCATAACGCCTCAGGGTTGACCCGATGTGTCCATTGAAATCTCCTCCTACTAAAAGCTTTTAGTGAGCAGCATACCTCTCACCTTCTCGTGCCAATAACAATGTATTTCATGCGATTTACCTAGATATATTCAACGCATAACAATGTATTTCTCTCGACTTTTAACAACAACAACAACATACCCTGTATATTCCCACTAGTGGGGTCAAGGTGGGTGGGGCGTCTAGACCTTATCTCTATCTTAGTGGGGTAGAAAGGCTTTTTACCATAAACCACCAAAAGGAAAAAAATGGTTGTAGCATATAGCAACAGGCATCTGCGTCAGATTGGCCATATCAAGTAGTTTATGTCTTGTGCCCATTAAACGTGTGACTAATTGTGCATGCTTATACATAAGTTCAACATCTCTGTGAGATTTTATTGTGGCTTTCAGTGCAAGAATTCTGCCTCATCTAGATGTCTGATCTTGATATATATATATATATATATATATATATATATATATATATATATATTTATACCTTTAACCAAACATAATATAAGTTTAATCCGAAACTTAATTCTAGGATGTCCCATTTATCCCATCAATCTTGATGTTATTTTATCTCACCTCCCAACTGAGATAATTAGTCAAAGGATTATATTACCAGGACTAAAGTACCAGGATAACTTAGTCTGTGAACCAAACAAGCTCACAATTGACTAATCCTGCATGCTGATATGGAAGTTTCACATCTCTGTGAGATTTAGTTGTGGTTTTCAGTAAAAGAATTCTACCACATCTAGATGTCTTATCTTTGATTACTTTATTTGAAGGAGCTTGACAATTTTAGATCAAGCCTGTCTGATATGTTGTGAAATCCCAAGTATTCCCTGACGTAATTTCTTTTGATAACATTTTTTCTCTGTTGACTTGTGATTGTTATCAGTAAGTGCACGTTTTGGCCACAAAAACAAAAAAATACTCACTTTATTCGGAATTTTCAACGTTGGAGTTGGAGTTGTGCTTGACATACTTTTTGCAACGAATATTTTGAATTTGAATTACTTTTTTTTTTTAAAAAAAGCATGAAATATGATTTAAGTGAGGTATTTTATATAAATAAAGAATTTTAGGATAAATTTGGAAAAGAAAAATTTGTAAAAGTGAAAAAAAAAAGTAAAAGCAGGGTACAACTTCAAATTGTATTTGAAATTTTTATGGCCAAATGCTGAATTTCAAATGAAGTGAATTTTTTTTCGGAAAAAAGTGAAATTTTCATGGCAAAACAGGTCCCAAGTTTCTGTAAGAAGATATCCTTGGGCAGGTTTGTAGAAATCAAAGTCTGAAGTTTATTTGATGAGAAATGATATAGAATTCGTGTTGGGGTTCTAAAGATAAGGGGAGATCAACAATGCTTTTTCAATACGTTATTTTTTGTATCAAAAAAAGAAAGGGGAAAGAGAGGGTGGGAGAGAGGGAGCAGGTAAGAGAGGTAGAAAGGGAGATGTCGGTTAACATTGGTCTTTGATGTGTTTTTTTTGTGAATGGTTAAATTATTTGTCAGTGAGAAACTGTTTATATTTCTTTTTCTTTATAAAGGAAAAAAATGACGAGGTGACTCCTGGTATTTGAGCGCAGGTTTCTTTTCGCAGAGAGATAAATTTATTGCGGACGTTCACGTACAATGGGGCACAGAAATTCATTCAACATGTCTCAGATATTTGGGACAGAAGATGATCAGAGATGGAATGTTCCAGAGCAGGCACCTTTGCCTTTTGGTAATGGCTGATATTCCTTTTAGGTGTACAGATTTCATTTTAACAAAAAGCTTTATATCTTTCGTCTTATTAATTTTAGTATGGAAATAGTCTTATTAGTAAATCTATCACATTCCTTGGAGCTGCAAAGCATACCTTGATGGTTCCATTTCATTCTTTCCCTTCCTGCGGTTATTGACATATAATGCCCGTAAACTCGTTATGGAGATGATCCTATCATCACATTAGTGCTAAAAGTATTAAATCATTGAATACTCTGTTTTATTTAAAGATGGAGAATCCATGTGGCGAGATGATATGCCCTTCTGGTGCTTCATGATTGATGTCTCCTGTAGGTAAATGGAATAAATACTGTCCCATGTAAAATCTGCCTACATATATTATCAGTTGATGGCCTTTGAACTAGACTTGTTGGACTGAGAAGATCACGGTTTGTCTTTTGATTAAAAGAACTGACCTTGCCTAAACATGGAAATCACCAGTTTAACAGGATAACTCCTTTGGAAGTGCTGAGGGGTAGTGGACAAAATGACTTCTGGCTGTATAAATTGGAAATATACCTTTTGTTGACCATTTATTTGTTGTGAAATAGGGAGGACATAATAAACAGTTAAGAACATTCTCATGCCAATGTCTCCTTTTTAATGCAGCAAGGGCTGGTGTTCCCGAAAGTAATAATATTGTTTACCCAGTGGACGGTATGTCAATTGATGGAGCACACCATTCTTCTCAGGGCCATACCTCCAGGCCAAGTGGATATTCTTCGTCGAATCCAAATATGGAAATTCCACACTGTCAGCCACAGGTTCAAGGTCCTCTTCATGATCCTTTTCTACATGCAGGTACTGGAGGCTTTCATATGATCCATGAGAATTATCCACATCAAGCGTCTTCATCAGCCCATGGCGGCCAGGCATATCATGGGGTGGATGGTGGTCTTGTTGACCTCACAATGGGTAGTGGGAGAGGTCCGTACAAACGAAAGAGTCCTGGTATACCTGCAGGTGGCGAAAGTGGTAGTACAAGCAGATACTTCGATGCTGGCAGTTCATCTGATCTCCCTTGCGACTCTTGGCAGGAGAAACAAAATCCAGACTCCCATTACACAACTTGGGGTTTACATCCTAGTTACAGAGGTAATAGTCTGTCTATTGGAGGTGAAGGTTCTCAGAGGAATGTAAGAAGCAGAGCTGCATTTGATATGCAAAATAATGTAGGAAGGGCTCATATAACAAGTACTCCACATCACTCTAACAGCAGCAGAACTTCCACCGAATATTGTAGTTCAGTGAATTATCTAGCACCAAGTTCAAATACTTCAGCAAGGGAATGGAACCATGCTGTCATGCCCCCTGCAACTGCCCATGGGAGGAACTTCGCTCCTGGTTAGTTTCTTGAATTATCTTGTTATCCTTTGCTGTGTTTCGATTTTAATAGTAATGTTTTGTAAACTGCAGATGCAAGCTTCTTTTGTTATGATATGAACCACTATGATATGGTTACCGGCAATATCTCTACCTCTCTGGAGATGGGGAATTACCACAATGATTTCACCTCCAACAGAAGTTCCCTTCCTCAACATTTGCCTAGCAACTTGCCATCTTCGAGGGGAGTCCGAAGTAGCTACAGTCAAAGATCTTCCCCTAGTTTCAGGACTTCTTCAAGCTATTTGCGCCATGGGCATGTTGGTACTTCAGATGATGCATCACAGTTGTTTGCTGAAGGTTACTCTTCAAGACATTCACGACCATTGTCTACTCTAGGACTGCGTAGTAGTGACCGAAATGGGAGAACTAGGGTATCTAGTGATAGGTACAGATCATTGGCTGGTGAGGCAGGTCTCCGTGAGCAACTTGCATCTGAGGTGTGTATGCTCATCTTTTATACAAGAAATTGGCATATCTCCTTTTGAGGGGCTTAGATCCTTTCTAGGTTCTCTATAACAAAACCCCATCTTTTGCATCACGGATGCATCTAGTTTTCTTGCATCATGCCACATTAATATTCCAGTCCTTGGTTTTTCTTTTCCTCTTATGAAAAAATAACCTTCCTGCTTCCATGCCACAAGAATGTCCCAGTCTTATTTTTGCTTTACATGTGTTTACATATTGGGGTAGATCCTTTTTTATGTAAATCATAGATGCTACCAGGTGTATTTTGTGTGTTTGTTTAATCAGCTAATGTAGGAAAAATGTGCTTCACTTTGAAAGACTAACTGGGAAGGTGCATGAATATATATTTATGATATGTAGGACTGTGTTGTCTGTTGGACTTGTTATCTGCCTTATATCCAGTAAGTCTTGATGAAATTCATTCGGGACTACTTAGTTTTGTTCATCAATTTTCATTACTCATTATTTAGTGGATCTATTTTGCCTTCTTCTATTGACACTTGTGTATTCCAATCTTGCTTAATGGGAAACACAAATAGCGGTAGATGGTGACTTGGCTTTAGTATAATATTTTAGTTAACATTTTCTACTCTTATCTGAACATATCACCTTCAAGACTTGTTGAATGTGAAAATTTTGGGGGTTCTTTCAGGGTGTTATTATTCCAGAGCGCTCTACTTATTACGGATCCAGAAGCGTGTTTGATCAGCATAGGGACATGAGACTTGACATTGATGACATGGGCTATGAGGTAAGTTCTGAAACTCCACTTGCACCTCTGTCTTGCTTTCTGTTTTCAACTAGCAGCCATCCGCTCAGTTTCAATACTTGACTTGATCAGGAACTTCTTGCTCTGGGAGAAAGAATTGGCCATGTCAGTACTGGCTTGTCAGAGGAACTGATTTCAAAGTGCATGACCGAGTCAATTTATTGTTCCTCCGACCAAATTCACGAGGAAGGAAATTGTGTTATCTGTTTGGTGAGTATTGTTATCTTGTCTGAAATGTACATAATGCAGATCATATATTAGATATAACGACTTCAAGCACTGTGGATCCTTCCTTACAGTTTTCACGATGAGTTTTAAGATCTATCCACCAATAGCATGAAAAATATTCACAATCATTGTCATTTATTAGGTAGTTGGAAGTAAACATTATCTCTAACCTGTTAAAAATGGTGATTTGACGTGTAATTAGAAGTCTTCGTTATTATCACTTTGTGCAAGTTCACTCGTTGAGACTAGACTCTACATTTAGCAGTTTCTATCGTTCTATTAGTTCGTATCGAGCTTTTGCTTTTCTAGCGAGTAAGAATGAATGATTGAATTCTTTCGTATGCCACTGCGTTTGACAGGAGGAGTATGTGAACTTGGATGACGTCGGGACATTGAAATCGTGCAGCCATGATTTTCATGTGGCGTGCATAAGAAGATGGCTGTCGATGAAGAACGTGTGCCCAATCTGCAAGAAAGCTGCTTTGGACGATGACTATATGAAAGAAAAATGATTTATTTAGTTAGTTAAATGACCTTTTGGGTATTGAACTTATTGTAAATATGTATTTAGAACATTTGTCAAATGAGGGAAGAACTAGAATCACCTAAAAAATTTGTACAGAAACTGTTTTCATGTTATCTGTCATTTTCTTGAAAATGTGTAAAGGATCTCCTTATCATCTCTTTTTGGTTTTCTCTAAAGTTGAGCGGGAGTTTATCCTAGCGCACTTAAAAGGTAGCGGCTAAGGTAGCGACTATGGGTTCCTTTATCTCGTAAAAAGTCTAGCGAATTCGAACTAAATAATTTTGGCCTCGCCTTTGGTACATGTATGTAAAAGTGAACAGGGAATAAGTGCTACTTTATTCATTTTAGTAAATGAAGAGAATTTTATTACTCCCTCTAGTTCAATAAAAGTGAATCTCTTGGGTCATTTTTTATATTTCAAAATATGTGATTTTTTTTTCAAAGTATTATTATTATTATTATTATTACTATTATTATTATTATTATTATTATTATTATTATTATTATTTTCAAATGTATCCTTTTAATGAGGTTTTTAAATATTTATATTTTTTAAGAGATAAATCATGTTATTTACAAAAATATTCTGTGGTTTCACATTGAATTATAATAAAATTTTACCCTTTAATTTATGTTCTTAAATGTGTTTATTAAAAAGTATTTCACACCTCAATAGTTCATTTATACTGAACTAGAGGGTAACTATATTTTCATACTATCTTTAGCATTAAATATTTAGATGATTACACATAGTAATTAATAATCAAATTTAGAATTTTTAAATATTATTAATAATATTAGTTTGATAAAAAAAACCTCTAATTAATTTTTTTTCTAAATATGTCAAGTCAACATGCCAAATAATGTGAAACTGAGGAAGTAGGAGTTTTTCAAACAAGATCTAGAATAATTATTTTGTACTCCCTCCGTTCATATTTACTTGTCATCACTTCACTTATCGAAGTTTAACTATATGAACGTTGATCAATATTTTAATACGTATTTTTTCATCATATTAATATGAGAATGATTGCAACATATAACTTTTTTGTATAGTTTTGAAGTTTAGTCAAATTAATGTCGAAAAGCGAAGCAATAATAAGTAAAAATGAAGAGCAGAAGAATAAAACATGGTCAAACATGCATTTAATCCTTGTTTATTTCAATTTGCTTCTTTTCTAATAAGATAATTACACTAAACCAACTAACTAAACAACACCAAAAAAAGGGTCAAACACAATAAATATTTTTCAATCTAAATCAGATTTCATCCCCCCCCCCCCCCCCACCCCCTCTACAAGTGTATAAATAAGTGACTTGAAAAGTAAAATTTGATAGTAAATTAAAATAAAATTCATAAGAAAAATTGTGTTATATCTTGAGAGATGGCTAGAGTTTGCTTTACAACATTGTTCTTGGTTTTTGCCATTCTAATTGCAGTTATTGGTATGCAATTAATCTATTTTCTCAATTATTTTTGTCTAATTAATTTCTAATCTTCTACTTTTTTAGTGAAAATTTTCTACTTTTTTTTTATTAATTAAGCCGACCTAAAAAGAGTGATGGAAAGTGAATTTCAGGTTCGATAGTCTCGAGAAGGTGTTAGTCTCCGACGACCATATTTTCATAAAAGCACCATTGGGCGATGATTCCTCTCCTTCCTCTTGAACCTCGAACAAAAAATTGATCTCGCTATTAGCTCGACTAAGAGTTTCGAATCGAAAAATCTGTGTGGAGAAAGTTTCTTAGTTGTTAGACCAAATTAAATCACTATGCACTTTTGTTCTTCTTATCTATCAATCATTAACGAGAGATTTCAGGTTCGAGTCTCAAAAATAAAAAATTTTACGATATAAAAAGTGGTCATTAGAGGTGTTCTAGAAACGTCTACGATCAAGTAAATAGCTCTACGAACAGATGGATCGGATTAACTTGAAAAATGAAAAGATTTGTACAAGTTATATGTTTCGTCACCACTTTGTGGAAAATCGTCAATTGAGTCATTCATCAGAAAATTATATTGCTTATATTTTAAAAACAATTTAAATATGTATATATTGAATTTTAAATGCCCTAACTAAAATTTTTGAGTTCGTCACTGACTATAGCGCTCTACCCCATCCCATTAGTGAGACTACTCGACTTAGATCTAGATTTGTTATGCTAAATTCATTTCGAATGTCAGATGATTAAATTAATATTTTTAAATTTTGACAAAAAAATTTTCAAAAAAATAATTTTGCAGGTTTATTTTGCTTGGAAATTGCAGCAGATGACACACCACCATGCACCAGGGATTCAGATTGTTATGATCATTGTTATCCATTTACTTATGCTGCTGTCTGCAGAGATGGACATTGTGCATGTACTTAAAAATTACGTCGCTCGTATTCTTCAAAAATATCTTTTATATATATATGGTAATAATATTTTTGGAGAGTTCTGATATGAATTTGTATTTGAAATTATTAAATATATGAAAAATCTAAAGCACTTATATGTGCCAAGAAAATTAAAAATATATTGATCCTTTTCAATATTCAAAACTTTAATTGTATAACTTTTCTTTTATTGCACCAATATATTATGTTTATTGGAATTATACTGACTAAGAAAAAAGATTTTTGAAAATCTAAGGGTAAGACTGAGTATAACAGGCGGTAAATATATATTTATTTGATGTTTATTCTTATAAATGTTTATAATGTATGGTAGTTATTTATATTTCAATAGTAATTTTTCTTTTCTTTCCCTCTCAATTTATAGTGTATAATCAATTAGTGTAATCTTTCATGTCATTGTTGATTTTTTAGATAAGTTCTTATTGATTTTTTTTTATCTTACCCATATCGTCAAAGCCATTCATTACCTTGTTAGAGTAAGGGACGAAACTTAACTTATAAATCCATCTAAATTGGGTCATCTCAGTGGCATATGAGGAGTTGTGCATATGGTACAATACTATCCTATGCTGGCTGTGTAGATAATTTATGGGGTTGGAGTTATCCTAATTCGTATCCACATCGATGCTCAATATTACTCTGAAAACATGCATTGTGTTCAATAACTGTAAAAATGTTTCATTTTAAGGGAACTACTTGTAGCCTGGGCTCTATATATTTTCTTTAAATTGTCTTTTTTTTTCCTTTCTCAAAAACTAATAATGCTCTCTCGTAGCTCTACTAATAAAATAATGCATTTGGAACTGTCAAGTTCCCTCAAACTCTGAAATTCATGCATGATGAATAGTATTGCAAAATATCTTAACAGACTGGACTGCTCTTTCAAAACTGATATAATATGCTCAAAAGATGGTACAATAAATAGACTACTTGTATAACTCATGCTGAGATACTTCTTGAAACTAACTCTGTTGAGATACTTCTTGAAACTTAACTCATACTTTGGACTGAATAACTTTTCAATTCAAATTAAAGCATGATAATAGAATAGTTCTCTAAACTCATCTAAGATTCTTGTAAATATAGTAATACTTCAAGAATATATAGAGATGTACCTAAGAATTTCACAATAAAATTCTAGAATTTCTCCATTTGATCGTAGGAATAAAATTGACTTGATTCTTGATTAGAATTTTTGATAAGAAATATAAATTAGGCATGAAAATAAGATTTTTTAGGTGGCCTCACATATTGGGGACAAATTTTCTTGAAGAATTTGAGAGATTTTCTCAAACCCGAGCTCTTCTCCTTTTCTCCCTGATTATTTTTCTCCGAATGAATTACGTGAAAGTGAAAAGAATGGGCGTAGATTATTGATTTTAGGGCGAAAACAACCTCAAAACGATATGGTTTTGATCTAGTATGTTTGGGAAAAAGACTAGAATGCCCTTACTTTTTTAAACTAAATGTCAAATACTGTGATAGAGCAAGTTCGTGATGCAGACTTGTTCCTTTTCAGTTCATTTTTTGACGAAAAATATAAAATGCGTTCAGAATATATTTTTGTGTAAAATAACACATAAATCGCATTCACTGAATGTGTTTTATGTAAATCACACTTGTCCAGTGCATTTTATGAATAAACTAAAAAATGAAGTATGACAGAGTAGTTACTCTTCTGGTTGTGCGATTTTGCTTCGAAAAAGTCATCTTTTGATCTGATTGGCCTAAAATTCTACCAAGATCATTTTTCCACATAATTTTTTGTGCTGATTGATATTTAATTTTGACCTTAGAATAGTCAAAAAAATTGAGGTCGATACGTTATGTGAGCAATCTTTTGTCTAGGGATATTTTGGCAAGTTCTAGGGTGTAACCACTTTTCACTATTGCTCTTTGTGAAGTCATAAATATATAATTTAATTTACCTGGTAGAAAATATAAAACTTAAATAAATGAAAAGGCAAATATGAAAAAAGTTTTAAATTTTTGTTTTGAATTTGAAAATATTCAATTATTTTGAATATGAAAAAAATCTCAAAAATTCAACTAATTTGGAGAGTATTTATTAAGGATTGTGCCACACTCAATCATATTGGCCAAGAGGTGCTATATTTTCATTGTATCTTAGAATTAAATATTTAGATGATTACGCACCCTAATAATGCCATTTCACCTACCTCAAACCAACCAACCGGTGATATACATCGCCTACCATAAAGAGCTTCAAATGG
>JAOTQR010000109.1:1554311-1575279 GCA_025774065.1 Solanum ossicruentum | reverse complement strand
TATATATTTAAGGATTATTATCTTTATCTTTATAAGTAGAAAATTGTTCTGATTCTTATAGTCAAAGACGATTTTACCCTTTTTAGTTGCTCTAAATTTAAAGAATGCTACACAATTATAATTCTTTTTTTTTAAAAAAAAAAAAAAGTTGTTGACCCAATTAGAAGTAGCCACAAGAAGCCAACTCTCTAATAATTAAATTGAATATTTTACCAAATAATAATAATAATAATTTACTATTTAATTTGAATATTATATTTATTAATTTTTCAAACAAAAAAATAGAAAATTTAGATTATGAGAAAATAAATCATTTTAATTATCTAGTAATTCTTTCGTTGATCTTCTCACAAGGTTCTTCTAAGTTGTGGGGAGTATATAAAAGTCAACTTTGGTATGTTTATATCGACGGTATTTTGTATTTGAATTTATAATTCAATTTTTTCTAAATAACGAAAAAAGAATCAAGATATATCTAAAAAAACTCTATTGAACAAAAATAAATTGTCAAAATAGTGAAAACAGATAAAATCAGCATCTCGTCGAATAAGTAAACAATTATTTTGGTTCATTCCTACATGGTTAAGCCAACAAACTTAAGTGCTAATTCCAATTTTATTGAATTAATCAGATTTGAAGAAAACATCTTAATAGTCAAAAATGTTATAAAAACCATACAACCTCATTTTAAAAAAATAAAAAATAAAAAATAATGATAACAATTGAATGAGATTGTCTATAATTGGTCGTCCCATCTCAAGAAAAATAAAATAATTACAAGATTTATAAAAATAATTAAAAAAATCAAAATATTAGACAATTTGGCTTCTATAAATTGATGGCTCATAATACACTTTTGTATAATCAACTTCAATCTTTTTTTTTTAATTTGCTTTCTCTTACAACATTTTTCATTCATGAAGGTTTGTTTTCTATACCTTTTTTCCCTATTTTTTTTTAATCTATTGTGTTTTTTTCTTGAGTAAATATAACTACTTGTTATAATACATGTCCATTTGTCTATATTTGTCTTTTTTCAATTGTTTGTAGCTAATACTATTTTTTGATAATTCGTTGCTGAGAAGTTGTTATATAGAATTAGCGATGAATTCTGTTGTTTGGCTATAAAATTTCTCCGTCGCTCTTTTTTTTTTTTCTTTGTGTAGTAGTGGTATTTATTTGGATAAATAGGAATATTATTAAGTAAAACAAGACAACTAACCCATTTATAAGATAACTTACTTTTATGATCTAAAAAAATTATACACTGATAGGACATATAACATAAATTCATCTTTTACTTTAATTATTAATTGAACTCAAAAGTTTCTTTAACCACCTAAACCACATATTTCTCCTTTTTGATGTCATGCATGATAGTTTAATAAATCATAGCTAATACTTAGATAAGATCTTATGACTTTATTTTGTATCTGATCATATTTCGATTCAGATCGATAATACACTGGCCTGCTTAAAAATAAAGGATAATATGATCATAATTAATATAGTCAAAATTTATTTGGAAAGAATTTTTTCAATCCAGCTAATAGATCAATGTATAAGTGCATTATGAAGTAAATATGCTAGACTGACTGTCCGATCCGATCAACTTTTCAAAATTAGGTTGAGTGGGGTGGGTGGGTGTAGGGAGGGTATTAAGAATAGCCACAAAGTTCCCAACTTGTAATTTTGTGATGTCGAGGTTAAGATAACATCCTCTATATCAAAGTGGTCCTCATGTCTATTGAGTATTGAATCAACTTTGTTCACAAATGGTTAATTGCCATTTACATTCAAAAGAAAAAGAAATGGGCACTTGTGCAAAGTTGAGGTTGGAGTTTAATTAAGAGCTAGCATTATTAGTAAAGTTACATCTCTTACTAAGTTAAAAAGTAGAATTTTATTCTCTTATCTAACGGTTTAAATATTTACAGGATAATTACATTCGTTGATGATATATTGACTTATCATACCGATTAATGCTTAGTCCCTTTCTTTCCTCCTTAATTAGTCCCTCCTCTAAAGAAAGGGATCGATGTAGTTGTTGTGTTTGCCCCCTTCTTAGTCAATGAGGACAGACTCGATGTCTATCTACTAAAAAGAAGCTATCCCTTTCAAATAATCATGTTTCTGCTAGGCAATGTGTGAAATGCCAAGAAACCTTTTTGAAATTACGATTCAATCTAATTTTAGAAACACTCATCATTATCTGTACTCAGTAGTATACCAATTAAAAGTAAAGTGAGAACACAATCATTGAATCATAATTAAGTGATATACATATCTTATTATATCTGTTGATCGTTTTGTAAACACGGAATGCAAGTAAATTCTTACCATTATATGCATTTCAAAAGGGATATTGAAAAGTTTATCCATAACTAATCATACTAATATTGTGTTTATGATCTTCTAATTATTTTTTGTTTAATAAATTGTGATGAAGTAGAGTTTGTTTGAGTGGGACTACAACTAGAGGCCTAAAAGTCCAACAAAGTGGCTTTGTTGGCTACTAATTAATTATTGGACCAAATTTTCAAATCCAATATTCCTTCTTCCACTTCAAAGTTCAAAGTAGCACACAATTCCAAAATTATTTGGGCAAAGTACAAGACTTCACTACATCAAGATATGGCCAATTACTCAAGATTTCTCTTCCTCTTATTACCTTTACTAGCTCTTCAAATTCATTATGGTAATTATATTCTATCCTTTATAATAATGTTTTATGAGTTCTAGTTTTATTTTTATTACATCATAAAAATAATTTAATCGATTTAATTATTCTATTATTCAGAGTATCATGTCAGATTTGTTATAAGTTACTTTCTTCATTTCAGTTCATGTGACATATTTTTTCTTTTGGTCTAGTTTTAGTTTTATTTTTATATACATCATAAATACAATTTAATCGAGTTAATTATTCTATTTTTCAGAGTATCATATCAGGTTTGTTATAAGTTACTTTTTTCATTTCAGTTCATGTGACATATTTTTTCTTTTGGTCTATCAAAGAAAAAATGACATACTTCTAAATTTTACAATGCACATTCTACCTTTATTATAACCACACAGATGTTATGTCATGAATTTTAAATGATTTTAAACTACAGAAATAATATAACATGTTTAAGACTGTAAATTCGAAATTCATTTTTCCTGTGAAGTCTGTATGCAACGATTCAAATACTGCCACATAAATCAAAAACAATTTATTTGCAACTTAACCAATGGTGTAAATATATCATACTTTATTGGTGTACAAAATTTAAACTCTATTTATACATATATAAAAGAAACAACTTCATTCTTTCAACATCATTCCTTCGACGTAATAAAGATTGATATCTATTATATATATTATAATTGTGATGTTGAGTAAATTCATGCATATCTCAAATAATTTTATAAAATACTTCAACATAAATATCGAGTAACTCTGTACTAACTGCAGTAAGAAGTGAGCTTCAATTAAAATACTACTCAGAGAGTTGCCCAAGAGCTGAAGATATTATCAAAGAACAAGTGGCAATCTTGTACCACAAACATGGGAACACAGCTGTTTCTTGGATTAGAAATCTATTTCATGATTGCGCGGTTAAGGTAATTATTATATATCTTGATATTTTTTTAATGTATCACTAGTAGATAAGACTTGTTTATTTATATATCCAGTATATTTCCTATGTTTTGCTGACGTGGGGCTTCTATCTAAAGATAGATAGGTTGTTATACAACCTTCCTTCCTCTTTTAGAGACTATCTGAAAGATCATGAATGTCTGAACTAGTTATTCGTTGTTCTAGTTTAGATAGTTGTACCATTCGTACTTTTGATCTAATATTTCAATTCTTTCGTATTGCAATAGTAACATTCTTTTATGAAGCTAATACAAGTGCAATTCATGTACAATATGTATGTGAATAATAGTATATAATATGTGTATAATATATATATATTAACCGAAAAAAAAGAAGTAAACAATAAATCTGATCGATCATTTATACAAAATTCATTTGCTTTAATGTATAACTTCATCTCAATCGAAAAGGAAAATAACATTTCAACGCCAAATCTAATTTCGCTTTTTTTTGAGGTCGCGAATTAGAATATCAGGCTAATAATAGGATTAGGTATTTTTTTGTCACGTGTTCGCATTATCTGTCGTATTATGTGTTCGTTTTATCTTATTCACATACTGTCATTATTAGTCGTTTTTTTCGTTTTCTCTCCTTCCTTTTTGTCATATCTAGTTCTTCCTCCTTATGGATTTTGAGATGAGGGTTCCCAGGAAACAGCCTCTCTACTTCTATGGTAGTGGTAAGGTCTGCGTACATTCTACCCTCCCCATACTTCACTTATAGAATTTTACTGGGTATGTTGTTGTTGTTATTGTTGTTTTAATTACTTTTACCTTTTTTTATATCTGATTTATATAATGTATATATTTTTTTTTTTACAAAATTTTTTTTTGCAGTCATGTGATGCATCAATATATTTGGACACAGCAAATGGACAAGAATCAGAAAAAGAATCTCCAAGGAATTTTGGGATGAAGAATTTTAAGTATATTGAGACAATTAAACAAGCACTTGAAAAAGAATGTCCAAATATTGTTTCTTGTGCTGATATTGTTGCTCTTTCTGCTAGAGATGGTCTTCTTTGGGTAAGTAAATAAAAGATTCACCATGTTTGCACATTATGTATTTATATATATACATATATATGTACACACACACACACATATATATATATATATATATATATATATATATATATCACTACTAAATTAATGAAATAATCGATGGACAAGATCAGTTCAAAAAATCGAGGGAAAATCGATTTTGTTTGTCAATATTTTCGTACTTTTTTTAAAAAAAATCAACGGGCATTTGCTGGATTTTTTTGCGTGAAATTATAATTTTTTTTTAAAATTAGTATTTTTTTTTTAAAGAAAATCAACTTAGTCCCTTAGTTTTTTAATTATTTTCTTAGAAAAATTGACAAACAAGGTCACTTTTGAAATACAAAATTGTAGTTGAAGAGTGTGAATAAAAGTGATGAAAACATTTCATCAAAGGGCATGTGTGGTCGGGTGGTAGAACTGTTCAAAGTCAGAGAAAATACTGGGTTCGATTTTCAAATAGCTTAATTTGTTACATATATTTCTGAAAATCCAATCTTGGCCATTGATTTTTAAAAACAAACTGACAGGGTTAGTTGTTCCTCGATTATAACCGATCTTATTTGACGATTTCATGAAAGCAATAAAAGTAAAATCGACGATGTACAGTCTGTCGATTTTTTACCCATTTTTAGTATCACTATATGCACTACAAAATTTTTTGATACCCCTTAAGGTGTCTCCGCTCCGTGGCATCATACTAAGAACTTTATTTGTACCTATAGAGTTTAAATTTTGAATTTGATCGTTTATTCTAATAGTGCAAGAAATTATTACACAATCTCTCTCTTTGTTCAAATATATTTTAATCTGTTGTAACACGTAATCGTGAATTTAATTTATTTGACACAGCTAGGAGGGCCAAGAATTGAAATGAAAACAGGAAGGAAAGACAGCAAGGAAAGTTATTTATCAGAAGTTGAGAAATACCTTCCTAATCACAATGATTCAATCTCAACTGTGCTTTCAAGATTTCAATCAATTGGTATTGATACTGAAGGAGCTGTTGCCCTACTAGGTAATCAACTCTCCGAGCTCTCGTTCGATCATAAATTTTAAAAAAATTAATTAATTATAAAAAATTTTGTTTATTTTAATCGAGAAATTTATGTAATACTAATTCTTAGGAGTAACTGTTACTTTCGTAGCTCGAACACAATATGTTTGTCTTTCGTATCTCCACTTAAATACAAGGCACCATATGCAGGACACCGGTCTCAAACACATAACCGAAGTTACAATTTTTGGAACTTGAAAATATAAATTTGTCAAAATCTGGTCAAATTTCATGATCATATATATATATTTAAAAATCAAATTTTAAAAATTTATGGACAAAGGTTAGCTAAGTTGTTTAACGTTTTAAATTTCCATATTTATAACAAAAGTAGTTGATCTCACTTCAAATTTTTGAGTTTTTAATTTACACACTTTGATTAGACCAAACTTTTCTCCATTACATCTCAATATATATGCGCGTACTATTTAGATAAATTTCTTTTTATTTTAATTGAGAAATTCATCTAGAGTCAATTATCTCCACAACTTGAACATAATAAGCATATCTTTCTACATATCTCCACTTAATTAATACCAGACATCATAGGCTTGACACAAGTCTCAAATATGTAACCTAGCTAAGGTACAAACTCCTCGACTTTCACCAACTAATATTAAGCCCTAAAAAACTTGTATAAAAATTGAATTTAACACTTGATGTTTATCAACTAACTTCAAATTGTCTTTTATTTTATTTGGAAAAATAGGGGCTCACTCGGTAGGACGAGTTCATTGTGTGAACTTAGTCCACAGGCTGTACCCAAACATGGACCCGACTATAGACCCCGACTATGCTAAGTACCTTAAAGGTCGATGTCCCTCACCGGACCCTGACCCTGAGGCTGTGTTATACTCAAGATTTGATCGTGAAACTACAATGATTTGAGACAATATGTACTACAAGAACATTTTGAACAACAAAGGGTTATTAATTGTGGATCAAGAATTGGTTAGTGATCCAAATACTTATCCATTTGTGGTGAAAATGGCTGGTGATAATGGATATTTTCATGAACAATTTGCTAGGGCTATGCTTATTTTGTCTGAAAATAATCCACTTATTGGAGATCAAGGTGAAATTAGAAAAGTGTGTCGCTATGTAAATAGTGCTTAGTGGTTGTTTAATTTAATTGTTATTTAATGTGGCTGTATTTTTATCTTACGCTTCTGTAGGATTCTTTGGTGACTTGAACTCATAATCTTAGAGCTGGAGGTAGAGGGTGTTTGTCATCTGAGCAACTCCTCTTTGTCTGATGTAATTGCATGTGTTTTGTTTTCTTCTGTTTTATTTGCATCATGTGTTGCATCTTCAAGTGAAATAATAATAATCTTGCTCAAATTAAGTGTACTATAAGCGTGTTGCATTGTTATGTCCCTTTTTTAATGATAACATGATGATGTTTAGATCAGTTTATCAGAAAAACAATGTGGGATGCAAATTAAATTAGATTTATAAGAATAGGATTATCGTGTCTTTAAACATTATCATTATCTTAGAGTTTCAAACTTTACGTATAGAATTTTCAAGACATTATTCTAGAGTTCTAAATTTTGCACGTAAAACTCCACAACAATGGTATTCTTTCAGTTTCATAGGTCACGTAGTATAAATATATCTATATGTTCAATTTCATACAAGTTTAAATGCTTATTTTTGCATACCCAAAATTAGTGGGTATATTCATCAACCGGCCAACTCAAATATCTAAGAATTATTTTAAATCACAAATTTTTTTAAAAAATATTTTCATAAACACTGTATCAACTCAAAGAATATCATATAAAATAGAATAAAACAAAATATAAATGAGTTGATCCAACGGTATATATATCTATAACTTTCCCAAAATAATGCAAGGACTAAAGTTGGGCCTCCACTTCAACCAACCCGCTATAACGGTGAGATTGGACTTTAGAAAGAGACTTGACCATACATGGACATGGACACCTATTTGTGGGCCTTTTTAGCAGTGTGGGCCTATATTAATCATGACCCCTGCACTCTGGGGCGGAGTTATTAAGGCCTCAGGATATTTGTTCGAATTTTTTCAACAACATTACCTCAATGCCTCAAAGGCTCCTGTTCATTGTGGGATAAGGGGGGTCATACATATGCAGTCTGATCTCTATATTTAAAAACATAGCACGACTATTTTCGAAAATTTCTTCAAAAAAATTATATATAAAATTAATTTAATTATAAAACTATTTATTCGAATTAAACTCAATTCAAACTGGACTCATGATCTAAACAATTCATTCTCTTACTCCACTTTCTTCTTTTCTATTTTGCGCATAATGTTAGCACACCACTATGAATTAATCATCTGTAATACTCTGTTGATATATTGATATCATATCGATATCATATAATCTATCGATATATTGATACTTTATCGATGTCATATAAAATTATGCTCTTTTTTACGAAATAAATAAGAAATAATTAAGATAAATTATTAAAGACACAGTTGTGTTTATTAAACTCTAAATTAGTAAAAAATAGTTGTGATACTCCATTAGTGTGTTGATACTATATTGGTATCATATAAAAGTGAACTTAATCTACTCCTTTGTATGTTTACCTTTTCATATCTTACACCTCCTCAATAAAAAAACTGACTTTATCACTATTTTTACGCATTTAATTGCTCGATTTATTCTTCAAATATTGTGACTTTTAATATTTGTTCTTTCAATGAAGTGGTTATTATTTTATTTTATTTTTTCCCAATGGTCTAGTATTACTTTTTTTTCTATCTAATTTAAGTCATCGTGTATTTATTATTTTTCTTTTTTTTTCTAATAGAAAAAAGATGTCAATAACTTGTATAGTCAATGAGATTTAAATTAATCTATTCTTGTTTTTTTTATTTATTTATTGTGTCCTCCATCATCTAAATCTTTCTATATTCTTTTACTTAATTACATCTTTTTCTTTTATTTTTTCAGCCAACATTTCTTGATGTTTTTGTCATCTTTTATTTAAAATCATTTGTTTAGAAAATAGAAGAAGTTGGTTAATGATGATGAAAAATATTTTATTAAAGTGGTTGGTACATGTCATAACCACAAAAAGGAAAATTCACTTCCAAGTAAAGTGTTCTTCTATTGTCCTTATATTCTTATGTTTATTACATATTATATTGAAAAAAAAAATTATTCATGAATCTTGAGAACAAAAAAATTTAAAATGGGATGAATTATCTTAGTAAGTACGATTAGTAAACCATTAATTAAACTAATCCACATGGAGACAACCCATATATATCTAAGAAACTTAATACGATATAATTCTGAATTAGTCAAGTTGGCAGAATGTCATACAGTTATATAAGAAGAAATTGAAAAAAAAAATATTTTTAATGAATTATTGTCAAAATCTTAACTCACGCATATATCAAATGATGATAGTTCTCATTTGATAATACTAAAATTTAGAAAATTGAAATTCACAATCAGAAGCAAAAAACATTAAATTTATCTACGATTATAAGTGGTCAAATATTCTAGTATTTTTACTTAAGCATCAAATATTCAAAGATAAAAAATAAAGTCAATTAAATGGACGTTTAAGATCAAATTAAAGTGATTTTTTTAAACTCTATTTAAGATTAATGTACTTTCTTTAACTTCAGAATTATCCACATCCACCATAATTTGTGCCATGTGTCCTTCAAACAAGTAATTTATGATGAACATTTTATGTACATTCGATAAATTTTTATCGTATAATAAGTCAAAATCATATATAAAAAAATGTAAACACACTAGACAAAATAGCTTTTTCATGACATAATTAATTATTCATTGTGACTACAATTAATATTCTTAATGTATAATTAGATAAATACTATTTAAATTCAAATTCAACATCAAACTTCATGTCTTAAATTTAAAATAAGTTACAAAACTCTTTAATTCATACATAAATTTATTACGGTTATCTAATTCCTATTGTATCATTTAATTTTCTTCTCTAAATGTCCCTTTAATGTATTGTTTTAATTTATATGATATGATTTAATTTACGAAATATAAAATTTAAAAATGAAAAAAAATAATCTTCAAACTCATCTTAAATACATCACAAATTAATATGATATGATTTAATTTTATGTACATTCGATAAATTTTTATCGTATAATAAGTCAAAATCATATATAAAAAAATGTAAACACACTAGACAAAATAGCTTTTTCATGACATAATTAATTATTCATTGTGACTACAATTAATATTCTTAATGTATAATTAGATAAATACTATTTAAATTCAAATTCAACATCAAACTTCATGTCTTAAATTTAAAATAAGTTACAAAACTCTTTAATTCATACATAAATTTATTACGGTTATCTAATTCCTATTGTATCATTTAATTTTCTTCTCTAAATGTCCCTTTAATGTATTGTTTTAATTTATATGATATGATTTAATTTACGAAATATAAAATTTAAAAATGAAAAAAAATAATCTTCAAACTCATCTTAAATACATCACAAAATTTATGAAGTTATAAGAGACTTAAATTATGAAATTTTAAATTATGATACTCCTTTTATCGTATTTTACGTTTTTAGTTTGTCTATAAATATAATTGAGTATATTCTTTTCAATACACTCTTGATAATAATTATTTTTGAAAGTACTAAATATTGCTTAGTTTTAGCACAAAAAACTCAAGTAAAAAACACATATACATATTTTAATACTATGATTGCTTGGATTAATTCTCTTTTATTATTAAAAGAGACTAAAATAAAATATCTATAATAGAGAGATTAACGTTTTTAAATGATTAAAGATAATAAATAAGAGTTTTTTTTATAGCTTCTCAAGAGATACGTAAGTAAAATATGTGATAAATAAAATAATTCGAAGATGGAATCAAAGTTTGCATAATTAACTTTTTAAAAGCGAAACATAACAAATATTCTGAACGAAAAGACCAGTAAATACTAAAGACTCGTCTGGTTGCGAAATAAATTGTTTTGAAGTTAATCATTTTTAAAATTATTATGTCATTTTTAATATCAAATATAAATAACATTACAACAACAATAACAACATATCAGTAGAATCTCACAAGTGTGGTCTGGGAAGGGTAAAATATATGCCCACAAGTATGGTTTGGGGAGGGTAAAATATACTTAAACCTTATTACTATCTCATAGAGATAGAGAGATTGTTTCTGGAAAGCCCTCTGTCACGCCCCAAGCCTACATCCTGGACGTGACCGGTACTCAAAAATCATTTTTGTCCCCAAGCGAACCACTTGACCTGACTAACTTACTCAGCGGAAGACAATATTACCAAAATGACTAAAATGGTTCAAGATTTATGAAACTTAAAGTAAAATAGTAAAGTATACAACTTGACATCAAATCTTTCAAAAAAATAACTTGATACATTGTTTTTCTAGTCTATGAAGCCTCTAAAATACTGACTCTGAATAGGGCACCAAAATAGACTCATAAATACCTCAACAAAGTAAATACAAATAAATGGAAACTTCTGAGCTCCTCTGGATGTTAAGAGGTTTCACCGATCGCTGATGGAGACTGTACAACTGATCATCTGCTAACATAAACACCTGCAGTTGCATCATGATATGATGCAGCGCTAAATATGTCAGTACGTGAAATGTACGGTATGTAAGATAGTCAAAACATAATAAAAGTAGAATCCTTACTTTAGAACTACACTTGGAGATAGCTTAACTAACAAAATATGTCATGCATATGAAATATACATACATACATATATATATTCTTAAACTTGTCAGAAAGGCAACTCAAAATAAGAGAAACATTTACATTAACACTTTAACGAACGTAGCTAAATATATATAAAACATGGTACTCAAAACTTAGTTCTGTACTTGGCTCAACTTCATTAAATATGCAGCATAAATAAAGAAAATATTTTAATAAGGAAATATTGAATTCCAACTAAGTAGAATAAAAATCTTTACTTCTTGAGGAGTTTCTCTAACCGACAACCATAGATACAACATCTTGCTTAAGCTGCCAGAGCCGTTCCGTACTTTGCCGGGATTGGGAATGAAGAACTAGGGGAGTGGATCCATCCCAAAATTGAGCATCTCAGTGGCTAATGAGGAAGGTACCTTGGTACAATCCTATCCTATGCTGGCTACATAGTTTATGAGTTCGAGTGATTAATTCTACTCTTACTCATATCGATGCTCAATACCACTCCCAAATACTTTTATATAGCTTCTATTTAAAGAATAGAAATTCTCAAAATCTTATCTTTTCGGGGATTTAGCCCAGCTTTAACTTTTCTTAAACTTTTCTCTATTTGTCTTAAACTTTTCTGTGACTGAACTCTTTAACTTGATTGAAAACTAATATCAACTCGCTTACTCAAAAACATGCTAGTTTTCTTGGCTAATATGCAAGAATTAATCTTTAAAAATTGAACTTAGCTTATAAAGGTACTCAACTAATCTTTCTTTTTCTTGGAATAATATCAAGATTTTCAAGAAAACTCAACAGTCATAAATCTTGTCCATAAATAGATCTAAATTCAACTACCATACTTTGAACAATGTAAAAATCCAAGAATCATACTACTCATAAAGATATCTAGGAAATTTACCATGGAAATCATCATACTTTGCAATATTTACAAGAAACTTAGTCGCAACAATTATTTGAAGATTCATGGGTGAAAACTAGTTTCAATTCTAAAGATATTAACAAAATAATAACTTTTGGGTGGTCTTACATACCTTGAAAAGAATTTTTGAGGAATTGGAAAGAATTCTTGAATCCTACTAGGAGCTTGATTTTCTTAGGCTTGAGTTCTTGAGAGGTTTTTCTCTTGTTTTTGAGAGAATGAAGGAAGAAAATAAATGTTTTTGGCCTAAATACGACTTTAAAAACTGATTAGTTTAGGATACGAGTTGTGGGAAAGGTCGAAAATATCCTTCCCAAAGGAAAGAAGAAAACGTGTTCAGTTTTGTACTGGTGCGTGTCGCGCTCCAGTATGGGAGAGGGAAATTTCGCGAATTTTCAATTTTCGTCAACTTTCAAAAAAATTTCAAGTGTGGTTCCGCGTCCTCTTTGCGTTGCGGAAAGGGCGCAGAACCCCCACTGTTTTAAGCTTTATTGGAAAAAAAATAAATCATGTTTTTTCGCGTTAAAGTCAAGTCGAGATCATTTTTCGACTCAGTTTTCGCACTGATCACAAATTCGATCTCGAATTTGTGAGGCAAGGGAAGACACGTTACGTGTAAGGTAAATTCTAGGAGTATTTTCGTCTTTTCACCGAGTGTTACACCCTCATCTCAAAAACATTAAGTCCCATAACTAGAAGATACTTGATCTGGAAAAAAAAAACTGACTAAAGTGAAAAGCTTGTATATGAATACGATAAAAATAATAAATACAAGATAGATAATAACAACATAAGGTATAAATACATTGACTAATTCTATTAACCTATTATATTATAAGGTTAGAAATCATCCTATCTCTACTATAGACGCCTACCTTAGCAGACGATCTCCAAATAACATAATTACCAATAATTAAATTTATTTTAAAATTGATAATTAAGCATAGACAAATACCACTACTAAAACATGGGACCCTCCTTTTGTCTTCAACAAAGACACTAAATAACAACAATAACATATTCAGTGATATTTCATAAGTGGGGTCTGAAAAGGACAAATTGTACGTAGACTTTACCGCTACCTCATAGAGATAAAAATACTGTTTTCTAAAACCCTCGGCTCAACAAAGACACTAAACATAAGAAAAAAATAGAGGTGTCTTTACGATGAAAAAATGTTACCGTTATATCAAACACGTGTCTCCCAACCGCTATCTCTCTGTCTTCTTCAATCTAATTCTTTGGATTCTTTTCTTCTTTCAACATCTTCACTTTTTCTCTCCATCAAACTCCAACTTTCCACACTTCTTTTCACTATTTTTTTTGCCTAAATAACCACCCCTTTTCTCTAAAAATCTTCAATTTTCAGCTGTAATCTCAAATGGGGTTCTTTTAAAATCTAGAAATGATGTAAATTTGTGTTTTTCTAGTGAAAATCTGAAAAGGACTACTTCTTTTCTACATTTTTAATGGAGATTTACTTATTGCTTACAGTATTGCTCTGTTTCTTAGCTGCTGCTGCTGCCACTGAGTTTGATTTTGGGACTTTAACTCTTAGTAGTTTGAAGTTATTAGGAGATGCCCATTTGGGGAATAATACAATTAAGCTGACACGTGATCTCGCCGTTCCAAATTCCGGTGCCGGAAAAGTTTTGTATTCTAAACCAGTAAGATTCCGGCAGCCTGGTGTTGATTTTCCGGCGAGTTTCTCTACTTTTTTCTCGTTTTCCGTTAATAATTTGAATCCTTCATCGATCGGAGGTGGATTGGCTTTTGTGATTACCCCGGATGATGAGTCAGTTGGTGATTCCGGTGGGTATTTGGGGATTTTGGGTGCAGAAGGGGGGCAAAATGGGAATTTTGGGGTTGAATTTGATACGCTTATGGATGTTGAATTTAAGGATATTAATGGAAATCATGTGGGGTTGGATTTAAATTCAATGATTTCAGCTCAGGTTGGTGATCTTGATTCTATTGGTGTTGATCTCAAAAGTGGTGATTTGGTGAATTCTTGGATTGACTATTCTGGTTCTACAAAAAGATTGAATCTTTATGTTTCTTACTCTAATGTGAAGCCAAAAGAATCATTTTTATCAGCTACAATTGATCTTTCTGAATATGTTAATGATTTTATGTTTGTGGGGTTTTCTGGTTCAACACAAGGTAGTACTGAGAGTCATAGTATTGAATGGTGGAGTTTCACTTCATCATTTGATACAAATCCTAGATCTCCGGGGGCGGCGCCACCGCCTCCCACGGCTAGTTTGATGAACCCCACGGCGGATGTAACTACATCCGCCACATCGCCTCCACCGGGGCAGGAGATTGCCCCGGTGGAGGCTAATGGTACTGCAAATGCAGTACAAAAAAGCAGCAGCAAATGCCATAACAGCTTTTGTAAACAAGGTGCTGGTGCTGTTGTTGGGGTTGTTACTGCAGGAGCATTCTTTTTAGCTTTTGCTACATTAGTACTAATTTGGTTGTATTCCAAGAAATTCAAGAATGTGAGGAGTTCAGAGACTATGTTGCCTTCTGATATTATCAAAATGCCTAAGGAATTTAGCTATAAGGAGCTTAAAATCGCGACGAAGGGGTTTGATTCTACTAGGATTATAGGGCATGGTGCATTTGGAACTGTTTATAAAGGGATTTTATCTGAGACTGGTGATATTGTTGCAGTAAAGAGGTGTAGTCATAATGGACAAGGTAAAGCCGAGTTCTTTTCTGAATTGTCGATAATCGGAACACTTAGGCATAGAAATCTTGTTAGGTTACAAGGGTGGTGTCATGAGAAAGGTGAAATCTTGTTAGTTTATGATTTGATGCCAAATGGTAGTCTTGATAAGGCATTATTTGAGTCCAGAATGATCCTTTCGTGGCAACACAGGACGAAAATCTTGTTAGGTGTTGCTTCTGCATTAGCATATTTACATCAAGAATGCGAAAACCAGGTGATTCATAGGGATATCAAGAGTAGTAACATTATGTTGGATGAAGCGTTCAATGCAAAGTTAGGAGATTTTGGATTAGCGCGACAGATTGAACACGATAAGTCCCCTGATGCAACGGTAGCAGCAGGTACAATGGGGTACTTAGCACCAGAATACTTGTTGACAGGTAGAGCAACTGAGAAAACTGATGTCTTTAGCTATGGGGCAGTGGTTCTTGAAGTGGCAAGTGGGAGGAGGCCAATTGATAAAGAAACAACAAGTTGTGTTGGACTGAATAGCAATTTGGTTGAATGGGTGTGGGGGTTACACAAAAATGGAAACTTGCTGGCAGCAGCTGATTCAAGATTGAATCTTGAATTTGATGAACAAGAAATGACAAGGGTGTTATTAGTTGGTTTGGCTTGTTCACATCCTGACCCTATAGCTAGGCCAACAATGAGGGGTGTGGTACAAATGTTAGTAGGTGAGGCAGAAGTACCAATTGTTCCAAGGGCTAAACCAGCAATGAGTTTCACCACATCCCATTTGTTAATGACATTGCAAGATAGTGTTTCTGACTTGAATGGTATGATCACACTTTCAACTTCTTCATCAGAAAACAGCCTCAATGGTCTTGTTGGTAGTGGACATGGTGGCATAGACTTAGTTTAGTTCAAAAATCAAGAAAGGAGCTTTTGGATATTTTTCTCTTTTTGTCATCTTTTTGTTTTGTTTGTTTATATTACACTTGTTGGGTGCTACCCTTGCTAGGCGCCAGCTAGCTTAATGTTTTGTGCATCGAGCTGGCTTTTCATCTGTTGTCTTTTGTTTATAGATTCATTAATTTATTATTATTGTTGTTATTATTATTAGTATATGTATGTAACAAATAAGCCTTTTAACTTACATAATGGGATGCCCATATCAAAAGGGGCTTTTTTGGGGGATATTTTCCTCTTTTTGTCATCTTTTTGTTTTGTTTGTTTATATTACACTTGTGGGTGCTACCCTTGCTAGGGGAGCGCTGGCTTAATATTTTGTGTATCGAGCTGACTTTTCATATGTTGTCTTTTGTTTATAAATTCATTAATTATTATTATTATTAGTATTATTTATTATTATTATTATTATTATTATTATTATTATGTATGGAACTTACATAATGGTAATATGCTCCATATCAAAAGGGGCTATTTTGGACTAAGTTCAATTTCACTAAAAAAGAATTGTGTACATTGAATGTACTCTTTCTGCTTCAATTGAGTGATATTCTTTCTCAACCTCCATGTTAAAAAGATGTCATTTTTTAAATTTAGAAATAATTTAATGTTAAAATATTTTTATTCTTAATGAAATATTTTTTAGAAGAAAATCTTTTAATAACGATAAAATTGTTTCCATATAATTCATCTTTGGAATAACAATAGAATGTTTATGTGTGATTTATAGGTGTTTGATTCGTGAAATCAGTCATTAATATTTCATTCACACTTTTTGATGCGGTTTTTCCTCGTTACTTTGTGAATTACGTTGTCCTTCTTCATGACATAATTTTATGACTACAAAAATGTCATGACATATTTCAGAGCATGTTACCATATGAAAACAAAAAATCATTTGTAGTCCTTTTCTTAGTCTTAGTTGAGTGAGTTGGTTTTGTGGAGTTGCTTTCAAAAGTAGGGTGTGAATTGGGGTGGCAAAAGGTCAAATTTGAACGAGTCATAATCGGTCAAAATAAAAAAATAGGTCAAAATAAAAAAATAGGTCAAGATTTGATTCAATTCAAAATTGCTTGCATCAAAATGGGTTGAGTCAAATTAGGTTGAGTAATGAGTTATTGAGCGGATTACGATTCAACTTTTACTAAGTTTTGCTTATTTTATTTTATTTTATTTTTAAATATTTTAGCACTTAATTAAATTATATTTTTTTATTTTGACTACATAAAATATATCAAATTGAAAAAAAGTATTTTAAAAATATTTTGACAAGATTTCTCTCAGTCAATTTAGGTTGCATATCAACCCAATTTTAAATGGATTGGATTGAGATGGATTAAACTAATAAATAGACAAGTTATTAATCTGCTCAAAATTTTAACAGGTTGAACGGATTGAGCGAATTGGATTGAATTTTGTCATCCCTCGATGTGAATACAGAGGCAGGCAGAAATTTGATGAAATATATATAATTTTTTTCAGATGTATTAAAGGTGTATAAAATCAAATATAATTTTATAATAGGTGATATTTAATTTTTATACATTATATTATTTTTCAAATTAAGAGTGCACACCATATCACCTTCATTTAACCATGATTATATGTGGACCATGCTCTATTGACAATACATACAAAACTAAAAAAAGAAAAGCTTATTTATTGGTAGATGTTACTAAAATACTATTCAATGTGGACAATTAAACAATGAGATAGGATTTTGACATTTTGTTTTCTCTATTACTAGCTTTTAGATAATGTCTTGACCAATTTGATTATCCTTCATTTTCAATTTTCTTCTCCAAAGGGAAGGATGACAAGGAAATGTTTATATTGTTGTTGAGATCCAAAATAATTAGAATTTTTGATGCATGAGGTTTATTTAAAGAAGCGTTTTCTATTAAAATTTTGTACGATTGAATTATAGTAACTTGTGTATTAATTCCTATTCAGACATGTTACTAACAATATTATTCCAATGCCTCAAAGCTTTCGCTCATTGCGGGGTAAGGGGGGTCGGATGTACACAGCCTGACCCCTATGTTTAAAAATATAGCGCGACTGTTTCCGTAAGACCCATGATGAGCGTCGAAAGTTACATTGACTAACTGCTACTTCACAATTGAAAGAAGCGTAGATAGTTTAAAGAGTCATTTTGCTTTATTACATCATACCCCAAAGCCAAAAAATAGTGAATCTTTGACTCTATTCGAGATTGATGGAAAGATTCAGACATGTTACTATAGTTCAGATTTTATATCGCTTGACACCAAAGTTAATCTGATTTATATCAAAATATCCAATTAGAAGCGAGTATTTTTTAATAAATTCGAGATTTTTAGATAAGAATTCAAACTCGAGAAAATTAGTATGTAATTGGTTAATGTAAGAAGGGGACCATGAGCTAGAAGTGTCTTTTAGGTTCACTTATGGACAAGAAAGAGCAATAATTACAACAATTTGGTGGAAGAGTAATTTTCAAGATTTGACTTTAGGGATCACCAAAACTTTGATTGGAAGGCAAATTTCATGTTCAACTTATATAATTAAAATATAATCATATTTAATTTGGTATTGGTAGGTGTCACAGTTTAGAATTTTACTTTGCTAGAAATTAATTTTTTTTTAAAAAAACTAACAAAAATTACTTAGTAACTTCTTGTTATAAATTCTAGCCTTTTTATCATCAAATATAAGGATAAGAACAATGAATATTTTAGGCTACCTTGTTATTAATATGGAGGAGCAAGTGTTTCTTTATTTTAAAATGGAATTTTTTTGGATATTTTTTGAGAAGCGTTTTATTTTGTAATGTGAATTTTTCAATACAATAATTACAACAATATACACATGGGTGTAATTCTATAAGTAAAGTCTGAGGGAATAGGGCATACGTATATTTTATCTCTTCCTTGAGAGATAAAAAGGTTGTTTATCATATACTCTCGACTCAAGAAAAAGCGTATCATTGAATGGAAAAGAAAAAAATTTATGCTAAATTATAAAGACCTAAAATAATTTGGCGAAAAAGTCTTTCTTTCTAACACTATATGATCTGATGATGTGGATTCAAGATTTAAATTTTATACATTTTTATATTGATATATTTTAATGTTGAACATATCATATTTAAAAATTATGAGCTTTGATGACTCTAATTTTGGTGAAGATTTGCATATAAATTTATTGTTCACATTGAAAATGTTGAATTCATGACTCTTACTGAATTAAATTAAGCGTTCTAGATGTATTTTAGTTGTCATAATTTCTATTTTTAGAGTAAAATTTTATAAATTTTGACTTACATTTTAAGATATATTATATGAAAAAAATTACAATCAATAATACTTTTTTTTAATAGTTTTGAATATCCAAAATTTTCATTTTAAATTATTAGTTTAATTTTTTAACTTTAAAAATTAGTCTAATTAACTTTTAAAAAGTGCAATATGACAACTAAAATAGGACGAAGAGTGTACTACTAATATTAGTTAAGATGTTACATCAACATAAATTGACAAGAAACTCCTCTACATGTTTGTTTTTATTTGTGGTTGTTTCACATGTTAAGATCAAAAATGTAGACGATTGAAAATTATATTGAAAAATTGATAAGTTACAATCTTTTTTATATTAATATGATGAAAAATATATCTTAAAATATTAACCTAAGTCAATATAATTTGAATAAAAAAGTAAAATAATGACAAATAAAAATAAATGAGAAATTACTATTGGATTTAATTACACCATAAAGAGGGGATAATTAATATATTGTGTTTAATGCATTTTGACTTAAACACTTGGTAATTAAAAATATAGGAATTAATATTGGATTATGATGTACTTGAGTTTGTTAACATGTCAAATAAGTCTATTTTTTAGTCAATAAAATCACTCAATTGCAATCAAGAAATTACTTGATATTGAGGATTTTTTCCCCCTCAAAGTTAATGATTACATTAATTTGTGGAAAAAAAAGTTTTTTTCCTTTTATAAATTACAATTACGTTGATATTATTTGACTTGAGCAGATAATTAAAGTAAACATGTCAATCATAATATTTCTACTTTAACACCCTTCTATATAATGGTAATTTAGCATATATTCTTCAATAAAACATGAATATTTCAATTAAAATATTTCTTATATTTGATATATATAAATCAAATATATTTCTAACAGTCGCACTATGTTTTTAAACATAGGGATCAGGCTGCGTACATCCGTCCCTCCCTTATTCCGCAATGAGCGGGAGCCTTTGAGCTATTGGGATAAAATTGTTGTTGTTGATATATATAAATCAAATTAATTTTTTTCAGCCTTGTTTCTTCTTCCCCAAATGCCAAAACAACATGGCGGAGGAAATATCATTTTTTATTTTCTTATGGTGAATATTTTTTTGAGTTTTTATTCGTTTAAATTCGATGTTTATACTATGGTCCAAATAATTTTATATTTACGTATATAAAAGGTATAATATCCTTAACAAAAGGCAATTTCATGAAAAAAAACTTCTACTTGAGATATTTTATTTTAAGAATAAGAAATATTTACTACTTCATTATAATTTTTACTACTAAAAATAAAGATTTTTTCCTCGTAGAATCAGTGGAAGCATGTGTTGTAAAATATGACTTCTTTTACTCATTTTCTGTCAAAATAATTTTTCAGAAAATACATTGTGAGAAAGAGGTTCTCACTAAAATAGTGAAAAATTTCATAATTGATTTTTGTACAAAAATATTATTACATTTTATTTCCTTATTGATTTAATTACAATATCTGTTAAAAAAAAAAAAAAAAGTTATTGAACATTTTTTGATGAGAAATTTCAGTGGAAAAATGAGTAATATTTTAGAATTCCATCTGTTTCTTTTTAATTAGTTGTAATAGTTTTTTTTTTCAGAGTAAAACGATAAATATTT
>JAOTQR010000109.1:1537337-1552183 GCA_025774065.1 Solanum ossicruentum | reverse complement strand
TTTAATTTTAAAAATAAATTAAAAATTGACTCTCAAAAAATATATAATTTAACAACTAAAATGAAATAAAAGAAATAAGGGTTATTTGTGCATGCCTTAATTATTCAACTTAGCATTTTAATTAGCATAACATATACCCTTAACAACAATTATAAACTCAAAAATTATTTAAAATCCTTGGAAAGATAGAAACATTGCTCCAATGAGAAGCTTCAAATAATCAAATTCAACATCATTTAAAAAATATTAATAATTCTAATTATTCCAAAATCTTATAAGTTGAATTAATCAAATTCAATTTTTCTCGTTCTATCTCGGAGTATCCATTTACTCGAGCGCAGGTGAGTGATAAGCATAGGAGGCGTGCCCGAAGGGCAGCGACAGCAGTGTGGTTCCCGTCGCGTCATTGAGATTTGCAAGGTGGCGGATACTTTGACTGCCTTGTATCAGGTGAAGAGAAGGGGGTGGTTTGACCTTCCCTTGTTCTACCCTTCGAACTCGGAGATTAAAGAAGATCACTCTATGCACATGAACATAAATATATATTCATCGTACCAGTAATAATATTATTTTTATGTGCCACAGGATTTTGTACATATATCTCTGCAAAAATTTCCTCTTTTACTGACAAAATACCGACCAAAATTAGATGGAAATTCTCACATGCACGCAACTCGCAAGTACCGGAGAGAACCTTGTTGGTAAATCTAAAAAGTTAGATGAATCGAGTTAGGATTTTAAATTTATGAATTTAAAAAAAAAGTTTTAACAAGTTAATGGATTTTCAATATATTATCTAAAATATATTATTTGGAGCTTAAAGTTATTTGGTTCTGTCAAATTCGTAATTAGTGATATTAACCGATCTTGTCTTCTGTTAGGTTTGTGCAAATAGATATTGACCGGTAGAACTGACGATAGTACATTGTGTGGGACAAAGTAAGAACATCTTTTACATCTTATGAATCAATCAATGGAAAAATATTTTCAGAATAAGATCGAATAAAGAAACTTGTGATCGTCGATATGTTCCTTAATGAATGAAATGACAATATCAGTCGATTTGTGTGAACATGCTTTTTGATATTGAATTCTGAAAATCAGCAAGAGGTTCTTTGCGTTGTTTGATCCGTCTTAGGATAGGACGAAAGTCTCAATCCGAACAAAAGGACAAAAATTTGAGATCGTAAATGAATTCGAGTACCATGTTGAATTGCCTCTTTCCTGATCTTTTCCAAGGTCCAATTGGGTTTATTTGAACCAACTCAATTGGGCTTCGTCTTTGGTAACTACAGATCTTGGCCCAATAAGCCCAAAGAAGGATATTCTTTATTTTGACTTATAAATTATTTCAAAAAAATCATACGGATAAATAAATATATACTAATTAATTAACTATCATAATAATATAAATTAAGTACGGCTCGTGATAAACATCTACTTATAATTACAGTTTGAGTTTTGTATAATTCGTGTGATTTATACAAACCTTGTGCGCAAATATACAAAAGTTGTTCGCAAATCATATTGTATAACGAAATATACAAACATGGTGAATTGTATAAAGAATTATATAAACGTTGTGTACGAATTGTGTAGCGAAATATATAAGTGTTATACAAAAAGTGCAAATTGTATCGAAATATATAAATACATACAAATACTGTTATAACTATAGTTACGAAATATAATTACTCAAACTATAGTTATGGAGCATAATTAAACTTTATATATTTGCTATTTATGAAATTTGCTCTTCATTTTTTTATAAGATTATCCAAAATGGGCACATATTTCATGATAATAATTATTATTCTTTAGAGATATAATCGAAAAACCATGAGCTTATGCTATTTTTAGTATAAAATTGAGGGAAAGGAATATTATCTTATTAGATATATATCACTATTCACTACCATACATATTAATTTTACTTATATTTTTGAATAATTACATATATTACCACTAGCTAAAAGTTATATATCAATTATCATATATTAAAAAATATATTTTTAGATACATATATTATTAATAAACTAACGTGCATCTAAATAATATTAGCTGAGAGTTGCATAATCCACGCACTTTTAATAAAAAAAGAGACCTAGTAGGCCAAGCGACGTTTATTGATTATAGGATTTACCTTTAGTATGTTCATCTTGTTATGTCTTTTTCTCTTTTTTTTTTAAAAAAAATTAATACTTAACATAAATATGCTAAAACCTTATTGGCACTCAATATTTTTATTAAATCGTATTTACTTATAATGATTAACTGATATGATAAATTTAAATTATATAATAACCATTTATGTTTAATGGAGAGGAATATGTATATAAATATATATCATTCATTTGGTAAAAATATCATATGCTGATAAATTTTTATGAACATTTAATATTTGTACCAAATCACATTAATTATCACGGCTGAATCAAAATTAAAGAGACAACGTACATTAAACTATTACTCTTCGGGGGAATTTCATATTTCAATCATCAATTATTTTCTTTATTTATCTAAAATTATGATCGCTTTCTATTAAGATACACTTCGATACTGAGTTGATCAAATATTTATTTCAATCGATAAATAAGTGATAGTTAGGCCAGCTCAATATCAAGATGTGTTTTAGTACAAAGAAAATGATAATTAAGATATAAAATTAACGATAAGTATGATAATTTAGATGTAAATTTGTTAAGTAAAACAAACAAAAAAAAACTTGGGGGCTAATGGGAGATAAAACAGAAAAGAGAGGATTTGTTAGCAAATAAATGAAACTCTAACTGTTACTATTATTTACTATTTAGTCCAAACTGAAGTCTATTTTTTTCTCCGTCACTTGCTCGACGATATCGACTTCTCCGGGCGATCGGTGTTTTGAAAATCCGATATTTTTTCTCCGATTTGCGGCCATGGATTTCGAAGATCATGATTCTCCTCCGTCATTTGATAACGTGGTACACTTTTTTACATATCTCACATTATTTTTTGTATTTTCTTTTTCGAAATTCGCTCATTTTCATGTTATTTATCACCGGATCTGCTTTTACACGTGTGAATTGTTTCGTATTCGAGTGTGATGTGGCACTTTTTAAAGTTAGATTTCGTGAATTCGTTGTTTTTTTTGTGAACGGAGGTGTTACTGTTGTTCGAGTTCTGTTAAATTTGCTGAAATTTTGTGGTACGGATATGTAAATAGTGTAACTTTTATTGGAGATTTGGTTAGGATTTTCTGAGGTGTTTTGGAGTAAATTTTTGGTATTGGAATTGTAGAATGTGTGTTACTGCACGAGTTATGTTAAATTTGCTGAAATTTGTGATATGGATGTGTAAACATAGGTGTTATGGTTTGATTTTTGTTGAATTTGCTGAAATTTTGTGATAAGGATATGTAAACAGTGTAATTGTTTATGTATGAATTGGTTAGGATTTGGTGAAGCGTTTTGAGGTAAATTTTTGGTATCGGAAATGTAGAATGCGGAGAACTGTAGGTTTATTCATTTGGTTTGATCTGAGATGTATCAATAGTTTGTTTTGGGGTGTGATCTGTCACTTGTTTCAGCTTGATATTGTGAATTCATTGTTTTCTGTAAATGGAGGTGTTATGGTTCCAGTTTTGTTGAATTTATTGAAATTTTGTGATACGGATATGTAAAAACAGTTTAAGTGTCTATATCAGAAGTGTTTTGATTTGCTGAGAGGTGTTTTGGAATAAGTTCTTGGTTTTTGGATGTGATCTGTCACTTATGTTTGCTTGAATATCATAAACTCTCATTGTTTTCTGTAAAGGGATGTTATGGTTTGAATTATGTTCAAATTGGTGAGAATTTGCGGTAAGTTTTTGAGGAGTAAGCATTTGATGTGAAAATAAAGAACGTAAATTACTGTGCGTTTATTCATTTATAGCTACTATATTATATATCAAATTTCTGATGTCCAGATGTGATATGTCACGTATGCATATGCTTACTAGTTAATCATAAGTTCATTCTTTTCTAGAGGCAGAGGTGATATGGTTCTTATATGATAAATTTGTTGAATTTTTTTTTTTTTTTTTGATGAAGATAAATTTGTTGAATTTTTCGTAATGTGCGGCTATGTAAACAACAATTGATAGTCGGAATTGGTGAAATTTTTTGTGTTCTCTCCTTGAGCATATGTTTGGTGTTGGAGATATAGTTGAGTGAACCGTAGATTTAAGACATTGGATCTGTATGAGTTGTGTATTAGTTATGAAGTAGTTATCCATCTAAAAAAATTTTAGACATTATTCTGCAAAAACTGCAAGGTAAACCCCAAAATTCTCCTTATGTTTGGGCTTAAGACTTAGAAGCATCCCGTAGGTGGCAAGTGCACTAATAGACCTCCATGTATGTGGAACTGGTCCTCTTTTTGTCCAAGTTGATTTCTGTTATGAATTCGATTCTTGCATGTTGTTGTGAACGCAGAACTCACTGCAGGAGCCACCCATTGTGATCTTTTATCTATCTTTATGAACTCTTTATCAGGAGCGCAGCCTTGCTCCACTGAAAGGATAGGGGCTCCAGGCTACGCAGGTTGTTGGAAGGACTAACCTTCCTAATAACAGATGTGGATTAGACAAAAATTTACCCTTGTTCTCTGTTGAAGCAGAAGAATATGGCTAGGGATGTTGAAGTGAAAGGATTCAACCCAGGAGTAATCGTCTTAATTCTTGTCGGTGGGCTTGTGTTGACATTCCTCATTGGGAACTACTTGCTGTACATGTATGCACAGAAAACCCTTCCTCCAAAGAAAAAGAAGCCAATCTCCAAGAAGAAGATGAAGAAGGAAAGACTGAAGCAAGGTGTTTCAGCACCTGGAGAATAGATGTGCTCGACACGCCACAGATCATTCCCTGGTTCATCTCGAGTAAACTGTGTGAGTTCATATTCAGCGGCATTGTGAAACTGATGGTTGGACTTGTTATCACTATCAATTTCCTATCATCGTAGTTAGAGCTTGACTTTAGAACTTGTTAATGTGTAGAATCTTCCGACCACCATAGTTAGAACTCGACTTTAGATCAACGTGCTGTTATTTTCGTGTTAGCTGACTGAGAAGCTGTTTTGCAAGCTACTGATTTCTCTGTTCTCTTCCTGTAGAATCATTTTCCCCTTTTGTTTTCCTTTCGGTGATGTCTGAATTTCTTGGGTATTGGCGCAAATTTTGAAGATTAATTTTCAAATCTCAATAGACAAACTTAAACATGTGTGTGCAGTGCTATCAGTTTTGATTACATGTGTGAGTTACATCCTATACTTATCATCCCACTTGTGAACTCATCAGTGAAATTATATCACTTGTCATCCCACTTGTGAACTCATCAGATCAGATCCCACTTGTGAAATTATATCAAATATGTTATGATTACCAAATTTAGGTATATGGGGAAGTGTAACATATTAGTATATATTTCAGGTATGTTAACCAGAAGAACACAAATATAATAGCAAAATTCATCTCTTTTATGCGCGCACACACATTATAAACCCAACACATACAGGTCTTTAAGTTTTACATAGGTGAAACGATTAAAAAGTCGAGCGTTCAGAAGCTCAAGCAGGAAATGTTTTGGACTCCACGGCATGATAGTCATGCTTAGCGGCCCATGGTTTGCTCGTTGGGGGGGATCATAACAAGCACTTGTTGGGCGTTGAAGCCAGGATGAGGAAGCCTACGCCGAAGCTCACGACCTTCTTGGCAAAGCGCACAAGGGTGGCAGAAGAAGTGAGTTGCAAAGTCACAAACTGACTCACATTGCTCACGCTGCACCTCGTCCTCAACAAAGCTCCCACAGCACCCACAAGATCTGTTGAGCGCCTCACAGCTCCCCTGAAGACAAGCTCAAATGGGGATAAAACTTACAGAATTGTTGTTACAACCATTAGGAGGAAATCGAAAGAACAGCAATAGTCCCCTCATCCGATAATGGTGAAAAGATGCAAAAACAGCAACAAGAACGGAAAAGCTGGAGGATGTTGGTAAGAAATAAAGCTGAGTTAAGAACTATGCACCAAATTTTACAAGCTTTAATACAAAACTTGAAAGACACTAATTTCAGATGGTTTTGAAGACCTATCATAATTAGATGTTTGATGATAATGACTATCCATATATTGATTGACCTTTTAAATCTATCATTTTCGCATCCCACCTAAAATATAACTCCCTCCCCTTTTCTTTTTAGTTTGTTTAAAAAAACATGACCCTTTTTTTTTTAGCAACACTTTAATTTCATCTTTCCACGTGACATATTTAAGATAAAATTAGAGAGCATTTTGGTACATTTAACATAACTTTAATTTAGGATCACACGATTGAAAAGTCTTCTTCATTTTATAAAACTCCATGCCAAGTCAAACTAGACCATTCTTTTTGAAACTGAAGGAGTATTAAGTAAAAGATAAAGAAGAAAAGAAGAGAACAAAAGATGAAAATTTTCTTTTCCTTAACGCATACCACCTCTCTACCTTCACAAGGTCTACGTATACCCCCACCACCTAGAATTACATTGGGTGTATTGCGTTGTTTTCCTTTTTCTTTTCTTCTTTTGACAAGTCATAAGCATAATAGTTTCTTCAAAGCTCTAACTTCTCATTTTTTGTTTGAACCCCACTCATTTTTTATGAGGATGTGTGAACCAATTCATCGTTCAAAGTCGATCACAAAACTGTGACTGCTGAACTACCCAGTTTTAAAGTATTTTTTCGAAAAATTCACACAGTCGTACTGGACGAAAAATTATGAGCTTGGGCTAGGATTAGATCACAGTGTGCAAACACCACATAAGACGTTCCCAAAATACTCCCTCTGTTTCTAAAAGAATAATCTAGTTTGACTTGGCACGAAATTTAAGAAACTAAAGAAGACTTTTTAATCTTGTAGTCCTAAATTAAAATTAAATTAAAATTATGTTAAATGTACTAAAATGCCCTTTTGTCATGTGGCCTTAAACATGCCACGTGGAAAGTTGGAATTAAAATATTGCCAAAAAAGGAAAGATGTCATTCTTTTTTAAGCGAACTAAAAAGTAAAATAGGTCATTCTTTTCTAAACGGAAGGAGTAGATTCTTTTTTAAACGGAAGGAGTATTTTGCTTTGATGCTGAAAATAGATAGAAAAGTAGAGAAGATATGAAGCAGCACAATTGGAAAGAAGAAACACATACCACAGAAAGTAGAAATGACTTCGTTGCCAAATCATCATAACATAGAATGACCTTAAGTAAAGCATCTTCAGAAAGATGAAATTTAAAAAAAAGATAGCCTACCTCGAGATTGAACTTTCGACGGATAGCTGTACGACTGGGATATGTAAAGCAGGGTGCCACACAGTTCGAGCCAAAGAAGGATTGTCCAATCAGGTAGAGGCCAGTGTAAGTCAAGCAGTGATTGGCAAAATTCCCAGGAGCAGAACCAAGTCTCTCAGCATTGCCCCCGTAGAGCACGCAGGGAGCGACACTACCTAGTAAGCCTGCAGAGCCATGAGGGTCAATTATCAGCTCAGTATGATAAAACAGAAGCAAAGTAAGGAGAAGCCCGGAAAACTTTTGCTGCCACACAGCATTAGTATGTCCAGAACATCAACAAGAAAAAAACATATTGCAGAAATATAGCATTCAGACACAAGAACTAGCCAAAAATAGAAACGATCATGTGCTCATCTAGCTAATGGTCCTCCCTTTGCAGATTTGCTAATGAATGCAAATTACTCAATCACATTTGACTGATTAATACCTTGAAAAAATTGTTTGTCAACATTAATCATCTATAAACATCATTTAAAATATCGAGTTAGATGAGTGTTCCAGCTACTTCCACCTCAGTATAGCTATTCCTCACTTGATCAAGTCATCAGAAGAAGCAAAAAATGTAATAAGAGAAGGAACTTTGGGGCACGGCCCTTCTTTGGACCCTGCGTGAACTTAGGATACTTTGTGCATGGGGCTACCCTTTCTAATTTTGGGCAACAAGCTCCAATGTTCTAGTCTTTTAAAGAAATAAATAATTCCCCATCCAGAAGTATCATCTATGACCACACATTTGCTTACTAGTTCTTTTCCTCATGAAAAAATTCGGAGCATATGAGCTCACATAGACTGGTTGAGATCGTTCAATAAACATATCCACATGGACCAAAAAGTTGATTTTAAAACAGACGGGAACTTTCTAAAGATTAAAATTCAAAACCTGAATTAGAATTTCTAAACTTGATCATTCATTTAGAGACCAACATCCTTAATGTCCATCTCGAATAGTTTCATCAATTAGATATTGACTGACTAACAAAGTACTTCATTTGAATGAAAAAATGGAGTGAACACAGATTACTCATACAATCTGACCAAATTAATCTGTAACCGAGGACTAATATGATTGATCCACTAACAGTGTAGCCCTAAACCAAACTAAAACATAGCTAGAAATAACCAAGTAGAGAAAGAACAGCAAAAAAGATCACCAAGAGAATATCAATCCATTTATTCCGATCCAAAGATAAGAGACATCAAGAACATCAAAACATAATCCAATCGTCAATCAACTGAACCTCAATCCTAAACTAATTTAGGTCCCTAAGATTATTGGAAAAAAGACCAATCCACAAACTTTGATCCAAAATAGAGACATTGACTTTATCTTATCACATAATCAGATCAATCAGTCAACTATACCTCAATCCTAAACTAATTTGGGTCGCTAAGATCTAAGTTGCAGGAACTCTTCACTTTCAATGTCACACCCATGTCGGATTCTCCGAAAATACACTATTTTTGGCAAATCTGGCACACACCCACTCAAACTTTTGAAGAGTCCGAGCAACATAGGCTAAGATTAACTAAAAACAAGATCATCCCACAAACTTCAATCTGAAATAGAGACATTTAATCCACCACAGCTTATAATCTGATCAATCAATCAACTGCACAACAATCAAAAAACTAATTTGGATCCCGAAGATTATTAGAGAAACGACCAATCCACAAACTTCGATCCAAAATAGACATTAACTCCATCTTATCACATAATCAGATAAATCAATCAACTATTCCTCAATCCTAATCGAATCTAAGTTGCTAAGATTAACTAAAAAAATATACTTCCACCCCGAATTTTGCTCGAAAATAGAGATTAACTCCATCTTATCACATAATCAGATCAATCAATCAGCTATTCCTCAATCCTAAACGAATCTAAGTTGCTAAGATTAACTAAAAAAATATACTTCCACCACGAATTTTGCTCGAAAATAGAGACATCTTAATCCATCATAGCATATAACCCAATCATTCAATCTAATATGGGTCACTAAGATCAATCAAAACAAAATCATCCCACAAATTTTAATCCAAAATAGATACATTTAATCCATCACAGCAACCAATCAATCAACTGAACCTAAGTTCTAAACTAATTTCGGTCACTAAGATTAATCAAAAAACAGATAATCCCACAAATTTCAATCCAAAATCTAGACATCTAATCCATCATAGCATAAAAAATTTCAACAAAATACTCACAAACTTCAATGTCACTGCTGCAGAACTCATCAGTCCTTCCAAAACAAGCACAAAGTCCAGAATCCCACTGAGCCCTTCGCATAATCGGGTCTCCCACAACTTCATGACCCATCGGAAACCCATCAGCAGTCCATCCCATCGGAACAACGGCCGGTAAAGGCTTCACTGGATCCGCCGGAAACGGCGTAGCTGGGGTTGTTGAAGATATGGGTTTGTTGGGTTTTTTCTCATCTTTCAGCTCGGATTGTTGATTGGGTAAAAGTGGGTTCGATTCATCTGCATTTGCCATTGGAGTTTTGATGAAATCAAGAAAATTCTTTAGGGATTTGAAGGATTTGGTGAAGAAATTTATTTATGTAATAATCCGTGTGGAATTGGTCCTTTGTTAATGTCGCTAAGTTTTCCTAATAGTCAACTTTAGACCTTAAAAAAAATATTTAGCTATACTCCTTTCGTTCTAATTTAGTTGTTGCATTGCCTACATATATCCAAATTCTTAGTTAACATCGATAACATGCGCTAGTTACTTTCGGTCACAAAAGAAGCTCACGCCAAAGCAAGCTAAGAGACAAGACTTCTTGGTAAAGTATGACTATGAGTTGGAGTACAAATCGAGGCAAAGATAATGTTATGACCAATGCACTAAGCAGGAAGTCCGAGTTTGTCACTATGACTACAGACTGTTATGACATACAAGATGCCGCAAGGGAGCGCTTGCAGTACAATCCAAAAGTAAAGCAACTCATGGAACTAGCTATGCAAAACAAAACAAGACGCTTGTGGATAGAAGACGGACTATTAAGTTATACTAAAATAAATTATTCTAAAATAATTATCAATTTAGAAAATCAAGAGAGAATTAATGATCCATTTTCAACTTTGTTTTTAGTATTAATTATGTTAGAACTAAAAGACACATATATACATAAACATTTAACTACTTATAAGCAATATATTAATTAAATAACACTTCTAAGTTCTAACTAATTTTTGTAAGAATTGTAACAAATCTTATTATTACGACTTAATTAAAATGAAGGAGTATGATTTTAGTTCATTTTAAATTTATTAAAAGTTAATAAATATAAAAATATAATTTATTACTTCCTCATAGAGATCGATTTAGTATTGATTTGATCTTGTGTGCAGTTGAATGAAAGGGCTTTAGAGGTCCTTTCCTTGCCATGGAATCAACTATTTATTTAGTTTTGTGTTACCATCGAAAGATATTTTTAAGTTTTAAATATAAAATTTACTGTAAGAGTTGTGAATTTTTATGGTGAAATCGACTATCCATTTAGTTATGTGTTCTCATCAAAAGATATTTATAGGTCTAAATATAATTTTTTTTGTTCAATATAATTATACGACCAATTATAATTGGACTGATGCATATATGCACCTATTTTTCAAAATAAGTAATGTTTAATCTTTTTCATATTGTTTCAAAATAAGCAATGTTTTGAGATAATCAAGAAAATATTAATAATGTTCTTTCAATTTTATCTTTCTTTAAATAAAGAAAATCTTATTTTTCTGTATTCACTTTTATTTGGGCATTATATTAACATGAATGTTCTTTATTTTTTTTGGTGGACGTTTAAAGTGAATTATTGTATTATAACATACATTTTAAGAACATAAATTAAAGAATGTTATCGCTTTGATTATTTTTAAACTAGTCTTCTAAAAAATTATAAGATACTTAAAAATTTATTAAAATTAAGAGTAAATATTTAAAAAGTCCTAACAATTCTCTTGATATGTAAAAAGTAAAGACTCAATTTTTGAATTATGAAGAATATTTCAACATTTCAACCATCTTAATTTTCACATCAAGAATTATTTGCACATGAAGAGATGTCAAGGGACATCTAATCTACGGTAGAATTTGTGTCTGATTCCACGTAATCTTTTTTAATATCATTTTGATGTTTTGAGAAAGCATGACTCAGATCAATTTTTTAGCAAGATACAAAATGTATCGTCAAATATTTAATATGGTTCCATAAGATCTAGTTTTTTTCAAGTAACGAATCTAGCTTTCTAAGTCATAGATTTAATTTTTTTTTTAACATTTAATTACAGACATGTAGACCCTGTCAATTGTACATCTCACAATAAAAGGTAATTTCATTTTCTATTAAACACGTAGTTCAACAACCCATCATTTATTTTTGTTGAAAATTCCACTCACCTCATTAATTTTGAGTAAAAAATTTTAAGTTTATAAATTTCTATTTTTTTAAAAAAATCACTTTAATTTAAATTTTTCATTTATTTTTTCGAATTCTTTTTTTAATGACTATACAAATATTACAATATTTTATTCAATAAATATATTAAATTTGTCACTTGATGATAAGGACTTCCCAACAATAGATTTGCTAGACACTTAAAAGTCCTTTTCCTTTCTACATAAATGGACAAAAGGGGAAATATGATTTATTTAAAAAGTTAAATAAAATAATAAGACAAACAAAATGAAAAATAAAATAAAATAAAAGAGAAGAGGAAGATAAAGAGATTAGGGAAGAACCGACAATACTACATTTATTTTTTTGTGTCCCAAAAGGATAACATCTTTTAAAATTTTCAATTTTTGTAAAACTAAAAACATTTTAAAAATTTTGTTTTTTTAATGATAAAAATATTACCAAGATAAGTCCTCTAGCTGCTTCTTTTTTATTTTTCACCTAGTGTATACTTCCTCCGTCTCAAATTAATTAAATTTTTGAAGCTATTTTTAATGTTCAAAATAGTTGAATTGTTAAAAGTTCAAGAAGAATATTTGAAACTTTTTTCATATTTGTCCTTTCATTTATTGAAGTTTTATATTCTCTAGGAGATAAATTGCACTACATATTTATGATTTTATAGAAGATAATAGTGAAAAGTATGGTATAAATTTTATCTTTGAATGATTTTCTTAATATGTGCGCATTATTTCACAAATTCAATTAATATGAGACAGAGAGAATATTATTTTGATCCTTCGATTTTTCTGTCTTCACGACATAAAAAAGAAAACGCTTCTTATAAAAAAAAATTTAAAATTAAAATTTGAAAGCTGTGATATTAAAAATAAATGAATTTTAACAGACCCCACGATAATATCTACTTTTTTAGGCTCATTATATCAAAATTGGACCCATGGTGTAACTATTATTTATTATGGAATAAGGAATAAATTACATCTACAAGAACACAAACTTTAATATATATTATATATATAGAAGTAATAAAATCACTCTAAAGCATTTGAAAATTAATTACATTTTCTATATATCACATTAAAGTAAACTATATAATAAAGAAACTTCATTAAAATAAGGACACACTATATCAAACTTTTACTCCATCATCCATGAATTTTCTTTCCCTGCAGAATAAAACAAAATAAAATAAGGAAAAAAAACTAATCTCCTGGCACAAAATATCAAACTAAACCCAAAAAAAATAAAAAATAAAATTATACATAAATATTATGCATTGGTTAGATGTAGTAGTCTAATACCATGACACAAGTATTAGTTATTAATTTCAATAACAAACAACATATCCAGTAATATCTTACAAGTGGGGTCTGGAGAGGGTAGATAGTATTAGTTATTAATTTCAATAACAAACAACATACCCAGTGATATCTTACAAGTGGGGTCTGGGGAGGGTAGATTGTACGTAAACCTTACTTCTACCTCATAAAAGTAGAGAAGTTGTTTCCTAAAACCCTCATCTCAAAACCCATAAGTAGAAAGACTAGATATGACAAAAAGAAGTGTAAGGTAAGGGAACAACAGGTGCAACTAACAATAAATAGCACATGATAGTAAGTAACTATGATAAAACTCAGTAAATAAATATAATAAAACTAACACATATACGCAATATTAGTTATTAATTTCAAGATTTAAATTTGTGATCTATGTATACACAAGCAATTTCACCATTCTTCTAAAGTTCTTCTTTAAAGCACTCAATTGTACTAGTAACATAAGAAAAAGAACAACTTGTTGCATGAAGTATTATGCGTTGATGCATAGGAAAACATCAATAAAGTGTGATGTAGTCGTTTCTAAACTACTTTATTATAAGCATTAATTATTACTTTCATGATTTGAACTCGTAATTTATATAAAAACCAAAAAAATAACTCCACTGTTCCTCTAAAGTCCCCCTTTCACTATATTAAACTGCTAAAATATTTTTTTTAAAAAAAAAGACCGTAAAGCATCGGGATGAGCAAGAACGCCACACCCGATAAGTGTGATGTAACAGTTTATTATTCCATTATTAATTTCACGATTTGAAACTGTGACATATATAATTATACAAAACAATTTTATTATCATCCTAAAATTTTTCTTTAAAATACTAAACTACACTAATAATATAAAATTATAACACACTATAATATTTAAAAATAGAGTTTCTTACATTTTTTCCAGGCTTAGTAGCTTTGTGATGAAACAACATGCCTTGATGATGATTGTTGTGCCTTCCCCCTCTTGGTGGAGGTATGGTAGTATGAGTTTCTGGTCCTCTATAATCGATTTCATAAATCTCTGGTGCGTTCATATTTGATAAGTTCATTTTCCCTATGAAATAAATTTAATATCAAATAATAATTAAAAAATAAAAATTAAGCATGTTTCATAAATATCAAGATACATGTAATTCAATTAAGCAATAGTAACAGATTTAAAATTTAGACGTTTTGAATTGAGACAGTAAATTTTGAAATGTATATCTGATTTCATTAACAACAACATGAACTCTTTCCTTTCAGTTGTTGTCATCGCTTTTCCTAGCTTCCATCCATAATGCATGAAACACTGCCTTCGATTCTCTAAACTTATTCAAATTCATATAAAGTTTTTTGTTTTTTATCAATATAAATCAACCATAGTAAGCAAAGAGATACACATATATCATAAATTTTAAAATACAAACAGTCTACGATGTAAAGTATACTATAGTGATTTCAGAATAAGTGAAATCCAAATAAATGTATACGTTATAACTCTTCTATACATATTTGAAGTAAAAGACAATGAACCATGCAATTTAACTCGCATAACTCATCCTAGATCGACTTCTGAAGAAACACAAACCTGAAGAAGAGGAAAAGGAGGGCGAAACAAGAAGGAAGAGGAGGAGGAAGATGACAATGAAGCTACACTTAAGTTCCATGATCAAGATCTTCAAGAATGTTATATATATATATATATGTTTTATTAAGTATTAATAGGGAGAAAATAGATCATGGAAGAAGCATGAAGTAGATAATAAGAGGGGGGGG
>JAOTQR010000109.1:1442606-1495889 GCA_025774065.1 Solanum ossicruentum | reverse complement strand
GCGAGGGTCCTCATTACGGAGGAAGTCTCCGGGGCGCCTGCTTTTCCAATCCAGGGTTATCTTCCAACAAATACGAAACACAGGTGATAGCGAAATTGAAGAACACTATAAGCCAATGCTTTCTTCGGAAGATATCTTTCTCTTTCCTCTTAACTTTTGTGTTACTTCTCCGATTTGATCCATGTGTGATGGAATAGTAGTGCACTCATGTTATAAAAACCCTAGACCCACCTCTGATTAAGAGTTCTCTAACATAAACAGACTAAACAAAGTACCACAACTATGCCTCAGTTTCAATCAAGTTGGTGCCGGCCAAAACAAGTGCTTCACAAAACAACAACTAATATCAATCCCACGCTGTTATATCTGTTGTATGAATATTCAATATACATTCTGCTCCACTTGGACACATTTAATTCCGTTATTCAAATAATAATATGTAATGTTAGACAAAATCTAACTCCACGCGGCATTGCTCCGTCAGGCTTTAGCCCATTGTGGAAAGTTCCCCAATGCTGCCTCCCGTAGGAGACTGTGGTGTGAAGTCTACCACTTGTCTAGCCTATGCTTTGCATGAACATCAGAATGTCCAAGATGAAAAGAATGAGGGGAAGAATCGACAAGGCGAGTGTTCTCGACAAAGGTTATCTAACATAAACAGAATAAACAAATTACAACAACTACACCTCAGTCCCAATCAAGTTGGTGTCCACTATATAATCCACACTTCTACATTTAAGCTCATTTCACATCATAATCATAATCATCACAATAAAAAGAATATAAATTCTCTTACCAGTGACCATCAATCAATCAGAGCGCTTGTAGGACGGATGTTTCCTCGCAGACCTTGCATTCTCATACTCAAATCTCAGAACATTAGGAATATGAGATGTGTCCTTAACATAAAAGAACCTCCCAAAAACACTCTCTTCAATAGCAGGAAATAAACCACTGAGCACATTGTTAACAACCCAAAACCAACCCCCACCAAGCACAGTTCCCAAAGCAGCACCAGCAAACACCTGTGCAACCGTATGATAACCCAAGTACACCCTGGAATACATCGTCAAAATCGCCATTGGCCAAACCAAAACAACCGCAACCAACAATTGATTTCTACAAATTAGCCCCAATCTCCTATATGTCAAGAGAGTAAAATACACAGCAAAGAAAAACATATACTGTGAATGACTAGAAGGCCATCCATGAGAATCACACATTTCAAGAAGTGCACACGTTTCAGGTCGAGCCTGCTGAACTGATTTCTTGATTATTTCATTGATGAACTGAGAAATTAGAAGCCCAACTGCAAAGAACATACCTTGAAGCTCTCTACGAAAAACGAAGTGAGAAATGAACCCACCAAGGCTTATGAATACAGGAACCAATGAAACCCATGCTAAGAAATGGCCTAATTGATCACCCTTCTTGTATCTAACATGGGTCAGTGTCACTGCTTTCAATGGATGCTGAGACATTGAAAAAGATTGAATTTTTAGTCAGATCTGTGATGTGGGGTGGAGTAAAAATACACTGAGGAGACACCCTTTTGCGGATTGTTGAGAATTGAAGTGAAATCAAGAATGGGAACTTTGTGGGTAGGTTGAGAAGAGGAAATGTATGAGTTGTTGAAGGAGCCAGAATTGTGGGAAATACTAAAGAAATGGTGGAAGTAGCCATGTGTTTGAAGATGATTGGACACAACATCTAAGAGTTAATATTTTGACAAATGGCTTATGGTGAATGTCTACATTTGTTGATTTTCTCTTTTTAATATCTTGATTTCACTAGTTCGATTAATTTAAATTTTTTGTCCTAGCATTGTTTTAAGAAGAAAATTAAAGTCGTAATATTGTTCTTCTTAATCGTTGATGAATTTCGATGATACACTACAACGATATTGGGGTAACTAAATTATCTTAATTAGATACAATATACTTGATCGACATAATCAAGCTATAAGGAGTCATTAGTTGAGAACATATTATTGTAAAATAATTAATCCTATCATTATATATGTATCACACCAAAATAATCCATGAATAATGAGTAAAATTAGTATCCATAGTAATTGGAATGACATAATTAGAATTTGGTAATTTTCTTCATTTTTGTGTTTGTTAGTTTATAATTTTTTTTCTCATATGACTTTCAATCTTCACAAAACAATTCGTAACGACGTGGGAAGGAACTTGATCCGTATGGCATCTTTTAACAATTCAAGGTCAAAAAAATATGAATTTGGCAATTTTCTCCTTTTTTTTCGTATCTTAGCTCATGTTCTTTTTTATGGTATGATTTTCAATAAATTTTTCTGCGAAACCTTCATCGAATCATCTGTAATGGCCGAATGAAGAACTCTAATAATGTCGGTGTAATTGGCTGCACATCTTATAGTATTTAAGGACCACGTAATAAGAATTAGAGAATTATCTCAATTTTTCATGTGTGTTATCTCATAAATTTTTTTGATGATATGATTTCTGATCAATTTTAAACCTTAACCGTCTAAAATGACTCAAGAAAAAATTTCAATAGTGTCAAACCTAATCTGCATGGCAATTATTGAAAAACTATTAGTGGAAAGAATGCATCTAAATATGAAACATTCAATGTTTGCTTACATAATAATCATATTGTTTTACATGATAATTTATATAAATTGCTCATTTAAGGTTTATTTTTAATTACATATATATTTTATTGAAAGTTTCATTTCATTTTTAGTGATGAAAATATCGAGACTCATTGAGTATCTCTAGTAGTATATAAAAATTGAGTTACAAGTATTTATTTTACATAATTATATTTTTAATATTAATCAATTTAAAACATAAATTACATCCTAATTCTAAGTTATTTGACAAATTTAAAAATATATATCAATTTCTTTTTTAAAAAACAAAGAATAATTTAAATTTTATGTTTAACAAAATTACAAAAGTATCAATGAGGGTATAAAACATCCACAATAACTTCTCAATGTTTTTTTTTAAAGACTGGTTACGTCTTTGAATAAAAATATTTTAAAAATTATTTTATTTTTATTTATATATTTGGTTTTTTAAAAAATTAAAACCCTGAGAATTCATCTTCTTAAACCCTGCAAAATTTCTGTCAGCTGCCAAAGTTTTGTTTGTTTGGTTGCCCCAAATTTCAGCTCCAATTTTCTCTGCAATCGAAAACCCACTTGAGAGTTATGGAAAAAGATGCATCTTTCTTGTTTGGAGGCATCTCTTTCAACCGCAAAAAGTTTGCTCGTGATTTTGACAGATTTAAGGTAAATTTTTCTTTTTTCTTTCTGTTTCTGTTGCTTCGCCCCTTTGTTAGTTATGAGTAAAAAAGTGATCTTTTTTGCAAATATGGGTTTTGGGTATTGAGAGTTTGAGTTTTTGTTTGCAAAAGTTCTTGATTTTTTTTGTTTTGTAATTTGATGTGCAGGGGAAAAAAACAGTTGGTTCAGCTGAGAAACTGCAATTGATTGAGAAGGTATTCCTATTGAACTCTGTAAGTTTAGTTTACTTAACAGTAATACAACAACAATATAGCCTGTGGAATATGATAAGTGGGGTCTAGAAAGGTTGAAGGTAGAATGTAAGCAGATCTTACCACTACCTCGTAGGGATATAGGGGTTATTTCCAAAAGACCTTCATTTTAACAATATTATCCCCAAAAGCAGAAAATACCAGATATTTACTTCACAGTGATAGTATCATATAAAAAGGGACAGTGGCAATATAGAAGAATAGGAAGAAAACTGAGTTCTTCCGAGTCAGTGTGTATGTAGTAGCATTTGGCATGTTTTGAATTCAGATATTTCTTACTGAAGCTCTATGATTTATTCTGCGTATGTCATTGTCCATCTGTTATGTTTTGCAAATGAAGATTTGCGTTTATATTTAACTTAGGAGGATAAAACTATTGACAATTCATTAGAGGAAACGGAGTTTGTTGAGAATGGGAAATCTGAAATGGAGGACGAGACAAATACTAGCGTGGGTAAGAAGAGGAAGAGGAAGGAGAAGGGAACAGCTTCTGGTAAATTACCTTTTGTCTGTCTATTTGAGCTTGTCGTTTATTTCTTTGTACGTAGTATAAAATGGTTGTTAAAGTATGCTGCTTTGGCCTTTTTTCCTAATTCACGGCATTGGTTTTAGACTCCGTGGATGGATTTTCCATCTTTAAGAGTTCAAAATCGAAAAAGGAAGCTGCCAGTGAAGAGCTTGATCAATCTGTAAATGAACTGCTTCAGGAAAAGAAAGAATATTATCGACAATTGGAGGTTTGTCTCATTTGCTAGCAGTTTGTAGTAAGCTGTTTTACTGCGTTCATGAATTGTTGCTAAACTTTTATTGAAGAGATATTTCTTCTGTTCCTTTGATTTTGGGGATTAGAGGGATGCAATTTTCCGGAAGATGCACAACATTCATGTTTCAGGGAGTAACATCCCTTCACCATTGCACAGTTTTGCCGAATTAAGATCAAGGTACTTTGTCATGCATTTTGTTGATTTTTCGTACGGATACGCATGATTCCCTGCCTCCCTTTCTCTGATGGGTTCATGCTTCACCAAGGCCAAGCATTTAAGATGTTTCCTTATTTACAGTAGGATATCTATTGTATGGAACAGTTTGATCATGTTGAGGAAGTTATATTAAGTGGAACACCCAACAAAGCTTTAGTCCATTCAATTTGTTGACCGCTTTCTATGTCAATCTACTTTATGCGAGTTACGCATTTTGTTGTAATGTGTAAAGCAAGAATAGGCTGTGATGGGTTGTTGGGAATATTATAAGTTGTTTTGAATTGATCTAGCATGCAAAATAAGTAGGCTAATGAAAGATTTTGCTGTTTCTCCTGCACTTATGTATCCTTTTTTCTTATCTATTCCAATTTTTTATGTTTTGTATTCTTTTTCTGGGGAATCGTTGTGGAAGAGGATTATTTATGATGTTTAACTTTAGAAGCATATAGGACAGTACTTGTTGAAATATATAATAAATGCACATATGATTTTGTACTTAACTACCACTCTTTTTGTCATGTCATCTTTACCGGTGTACTGTGCTTTTTTTGGGGGGATAGACCATTTGGTGGTAAAATGAGGTAGGAATTAGGATTCTGCAATTTTGCATTGAACACATTTTCCTCTAACTCTCTTTTCCATGCATTCCCCATTATGTCATATTTCCTTTAATGGGACATGAACTGTGAATGTATAAAGTTGCTGTGAAAAGTAAATTGCTTTCTCTGTATTCATCAGCTAATTTGTTGTTGTCTGCGCTTGACGTTCCCTCTTGGTTTCACCAGCAGTCTGTTTGTATATGGTCCCGCAGATATAAATGTCGATCATATCTATTACGGAATCTGGCAGAACTGGGATTTAAAGAACCAACACCAATTCAAAGGCAGGCTATTCCAGTCCTCTTATCTGTATGATCTTCCTTGAATTCCGCACTGTTTTATATATACACATCTTTGTTGTTTTCATTTAAGAGTCTTTAATCATGTTTGACTTTCACCAGGGGCGAGAATGCTTTGCTTGTGCACCCACTGGCTCTGGCAAAACATTTGCTTTTGTCTTTCCTATACTTATGAAACTCAAGGTACATATATATTGGCATTGTTGTGTTTGATTGTTTTCATTTTCATTAGAAGTTGGAAGACTTCTGACAGCCATCTTTCCTGATCAGCACACTTCAAAGGATGGTGTCCGAGCTGTAATTCTTTCCCCTACAAAAGAGTTAGCTGCTCAGACAACTAGAGAATGCAGAAAGTTGGCCAGGAAGAAGTTCTACGTCAGGTTGATGACTAAGCAACTTGCTAAAAGTGGGGACTTTTCTAAACTGCGATGTGATGTACTGATCTCAACACCATTGCGGTTAAAGTTTGCTATCCACAAAAGAAAGCTTGATTTAAGTAGGTATGTTCCTCATTTTCTAAGGTTCAAACTCTTATGTGCTAGCGTGGGCATGTCAAATTTCAACCTTGTTGATTTAAAACAGTGTGGTCTAGTCAAATACGAATTTCCGAGGCAATGACATTGTAGATTCCAAGACGACTGCGTAATTCGTACTGTAATTTATAACAAAAAGCTACTGGTGAAGTCAAGGGTCTAGTGTAGAGATACAAGGATTTCAAAATGTCTCTTTCTTATACTTCTTTATTTGCACAATCACATTTTAGATTTAATTATTTTTTAGTCTGAGTTTGATGTAGAGGAGTGTATGCTTTGGCTTTATTCTTTTTGTAGACCTAAAAATGTTACTATTTGGAATTTGGTGTGAAGTATTTCTTTTTTTAATAGCATGCCTTTCACCAACTCCTTTTGGGTGCAGGGTTGAATTTCTCGTCTTAGATGAATCTGATAAGCTTTTCGAGCCTGGCATGCTAGAGCAGGTTGATTTTGTGGTGACGGCTTGCACAAATCCTTCAATTCTTCGGTCATTGTTCAGTGCTACTTTACCTGATATAGTTGAAGACCGAGCACGTACAATAATGCATGATGCTGTTCGAGTTATTATTGGTAGGAAGTAAGTACCGATAGGCCTTTGGCAGATGTATCTTAACTCGCAGTGAAGTGAATGCTTATTTGGCTTCATCCTTTTAATTTATGTTGTTGCTTTGGTGAAGGAGCAGAGGATTTTCCTTCTCCTACTTCTGACTCCATCTTGGTGATTGCTTACTGGGCTACTTTTGCATTTCTGCAGAAATTCGGCTTCTGAAACAATAAAGCAAAAATTGGTATATGTAGGGAGTGAAGAAGGAAAGCTTTTGGCTCTTCGTCAAAGTTTTGCAGAGGTATGATCCTCATGTTCCTTAGTCATCAAAATATATCCCTTTTGGTGTGATTGGAGCTGCCTCTACCATTATAACTGCTTGCAAAACACCTTTACTTACCCCAAAAAATCCTAGAACAACAATATTTACATGAGGGATTTCATATTGATAATAGTTACTATACATTTGCTGTGAAACTATCACTGTTGAAGCACTCTTTAACATTTTTAGACGGTGCATTTGTGTTATTTCGAGCATTTTCTTTTGTTCTTTCTTTCCATTCTTTCAGATGTCCATCGGTGCTGTCAATTGTTCACCCTTTCCTTTAGTCTTTATATCCCCAGAAAATGGGTTCTAGTTGAAACCCCTTGATTGAATGATTTGGAGCCATTGTTTTGCTGAGAGGGATTTCAACATCTGATTCCCCCCCCCCCCTCTTTTTTTGGCTCACCCTATATGAAACTCCTGTGCTCTTTGCTGCTCTTACCGTTTCGTAAGTTCGTACTGTTACTTAAGCAAATCATCTTTTTTCTTTTGATAGGTAAAGGGGTATTTCTACGTGAAAAGCAATTAAATCCCTCTATAAAAATTATATAGCATTCTACAAAATTCGCCCAGTTGTCTACTCAACATGGTATGCTATGTGTTGTCCAAGAACTTGAAAAGAAGGCTTAATATAACATAGACAACTCCTTTAATTTGCCAGTAAATTTTAGGGGGCTGTCCATGTATTAAGCCTGAAAGGGAGCCTTGGAGTAACTAGTAAAGTTGTTGCCATGTGACCGAGAAGTCATGGGTTCAAGCTTTGGAAGCAGCCTCTGGCAGAAATGTAAGGTAAGGCTGCATACAATAGACCCTTGTGATTGGGCCTTTTTCTCGGACCCCGCGCATAGCGGAGATTTACTTCACTGGGCTTGCCCCTTTTTGCCCTTTTCTTCCCCATGTATTAAGCCTTAATTGAAAGAAGGAAGTTAGATTTGTGTACAACTGTCAACATCAGCTTTCAAGGGGAAATTTCAATGCAACATTTCTATTTTTACTTCCTTCCAGTCACATTCTTTTCATGGACACTGGCTGGCACTTTCAACGATGCTCAATTGCATTTTCACGGCATAGTACCATAGTGATCATTTGGAAAATTTTATCATCGGTGCTCATTTAGTTTGTTATCCTTCTATTATTTTATTGAGCTGATCTATGATCAACATGTACAATGATTTGTTAACTTGATAATGTATACCTAACTCATCTTATTATTGCATTCCCTTACTGATTAATTATACATGTAGAGTTTGAACCCACCAGTGCTAGTATTTGTTCAAAACAAAGAGCGTGCAAAGGAGCTATATGACGAGCTAAAATTGGAAGATATTCGACCAGATGTTATCCATTCAGATCTTTCTCAGATACAGGTAACTTTGGCATGACGTGTGTATTTTCTACATCAAGAGGAAGTTCGTCTGCCTTCTAATGATAAAGGGCAGGGAGGGGGATGTCTATATTTTGGATAGAGCAATGTATGTCGATGTTGAAGTTCAGGGTTATGATTTTTTCGTATATTACATTGTATCCTTCTGTATAGAGAACACTTCTTCTGGTTCCTACTTACACTTCAATTTTAACGCAGAGAGAAAATGCTGTTAATAACTTTAGAGCTGGAAAAACATGGGTTTTAATTGCCACTGATGTTGTCGCCCGAGGTATGGATTTCAAAGGGGTCAACTGCGTAATAAATTATGATTTCCCAGACTCTGCTGCAGCATACATTCACAGAATTGGTAAAGATCTAACCCAAATTCGACTTTTGCAACCTTATATAGCGATTTATAAGTCACAGTCTTACGGTGAATTGTTCACTGAAAACTCCATGGTGGTTCTTGTACATAGGACGTTCTGGCAGAGCAGGAAGGAGTGGAGAGGCGATAACATTGTATACTGAAGCAGATATTCCCTTTTTGAGGAACATCGCAAACGTTATTACCTCTTCTGGTGGTGAGGTTCCAGAGTGGATCATGACTCTGACCAAGAAAAAGTGGCGGAAACACAGACCACAAAGAGAAACCATTTCAACTCAGCCAGACATATGAAAACATCCCTCACAGTTTTGAACATTATATCAAGTTTTTAACCTTTTTTTGTTATAACATTGATGTATGATTAGATTCAATTTGTAATTTGTTTTATGTATGAATTTGAAAGCTTCCTTGTGACATATTTACTTAAATGTTAGAGAAATGAATGCTGTTTGTCTTAAAAACTTATTTTTAGTCCTTTTTTCTCATTAAGTAAATGGAGTTCCTTCAAATTAGTTTTGTGGATTTTTTTCAACTCCATTTGCAAGTAAATTTTGGAGTTGGTGTTTCATGTTTTGAGTCAGGGTTTGCCAAAAACAACCTCTCTATCCTACGAAGGTATGATAAGATCAACTTACCTCTAAGCCAATGTAAACTCGATTTGTGGGATTACATTCTCGCGCTTGCTTGAGTTTGGAGAATGACTGCACCTAAACTGATGTAATGTACAGTTCTCACTTTGCACCTCAAAGCAACTTATTTTGATGATTATTTTCATAACTTGAACCTATGCTTTATAATAATAATCATCTCCTCAGAATCGATTTGTCGGATTACATTTTCGCGCTTGCTTGAGTTTGGAGGACGACTGCACCTAAACTGATGTAATGTATGGTTCTCACTTCGCACCTTCAAAGCAACTTATTTTGATGAGTATTTTCATAACTCGAACCTATGCCTTATAACAATTATGCGCACAAAACTAAAACTATTGCTCGAACTCGTGACTTATATCTCGAACAAAAAAATGGCTTCACCATAAAAAAAGAAAAAAGGTCCTAGTAGGAGTTGAACCCAGGTCATTAGATTCAAAGTCAAAAGCGCTAACCACTACACCATAGAGCCTTGTTGTTTTGTCATTTATACTATTAATTAAATAAACTAAAACTATCACTTTTCACGAATTTATAACCCATCATTTCAATATTGAATTGATTAAATATTTATTTAGAATCAATAATATGCGTATGGAAGCCAACTTATCATCGATTTGTATCTTTATACAAATTGAGTGATATTTTGAACTCATTGATTTGACTTCCAAAGAAATATCGAAAAATCCCTGGTGTCTTAGTAAAACGAGATGATGATAATTTATGTAAATAAATAGAATGTTCAATAATCAAAATATGAAACTTGTGGACATATTAGTGTAATTACACTAAAGTTTAGGGAGGCTATTGCAAAATCTGCAAAACATCCTAGGGAATCCACCAAGAACATTAAACCCCACAAAAACCCTTGTGCTTCTTCCCGTAAAATTCATCATCTACATTACAAGAAATCCTCTGTGTGTATGAAAGATTCAAACTTTCTGTAAAAGCCAATTCCATCCATGAATTTTCTAACAAAATCAATTGCAAACAGGGTCTTATTTTCCTCTTCATCTCCCCAAAAATGTAAACTTTTACTCCAAACCCTCACTTCAAGATTTGCCTCTACAACCATTTCTAAGCCAAGAAAACCCAGAACCCCTAAACGCCAAGAACCTGTTTTATCTTACTCTCTAACCAAACCAAGAGTTGTGGTTGATGAAGCTGAAAATGTATCTTCTTGGCCAAGGCCAAGTGAGATTCCTTACCAAGCAAAAGTTGCAAATTCTGTGAATCTTGTTGGTTTTGTGCAGACCCGAGTTCATTTTGAAGCTTCATCTGATGGGAAGTATTGTGCTAGTACTGTTATTGCTCATGAGAATAGTGATGATAACTCTGTTTTGATGATTCCTGTTGTGTTTGCTGGTGATTTAGCTCATGTTGTTGCTTGTCATGTAAAGGAAAAGGATTGTGTTTATGTGTATGGGAAGTTTTCTATAGATCCATTGCCTTGTGGATTCATGGATGAATATCCGTCTTGTTTTCATGTTGTTGCTGAAAATGTTAACTTTGTGCAGGGTCTTAAACGAAAAGTTAGCCAAAAACACAATGTAAGAGCAGTTTATCCGAAAAGTATGAACTTTCTGTTGGATGATAATGATAAGCAGTGTTCTGATAATTTGGTCAAAGATGAAGATAGGTTGTCTGGTGTAGAGCATGATGATTCTGTTAATTTGGGTGGGAGCAGGTCGGGGAAAGGTGTTACGGGAGGTGATGATTGGAGGGACCTTGTTAAGGATCCAAAACAATGGTGGGATTGTCGGAAGTCGAAGTTAGATGGAGTTGTGAAAGCAAAGCACCCTGATTTCAAGAAGAAGGATAGTAGTATTTCTCTATGGCTTGAGAATGCTCCAATGTGGGTTCTTGAGGGGCTTCAAGGACTTGATGTCGATGTTTATGCTCCTAAACCAAAAGGCGTTGGAAAGGATATTGATTCTTGGAAAGATCTGTTGGAGAATCCTGATAAATGGTGGGACAACAGAGCTAAGAAGACTAGTCAGAAAGCACCTGATTTTAAGCACAAGAGTACTGGTATAGGGCTTTGGGTCAGTAGCTCACCAGATTGGGTGTTGTCTCAGTTGCCACCAATGAAAGATCAACGAGCTGCTTCTTCGGACAAGTAGGACTTAAGGGGAGGTTAAAGGATATAAGATGAAACAGCGCTATTCTCAATTCCATTTAGTAGGAGTTTCCATATAATTTTGATGCTATGGCAGTAAACTTTGGACAGTGCAGTCAAATCCTGGCCACCTAAATTCTGAGAAGTATTATGGTGGAGGGAAGCACATTATCCTTATGCTTATGAAGCACTTATTTCCCCCAATAATGGTACATTTTGTAGCACTTCATTATGATGGTTTTGTTTTCTGATGTATCTTTTTGTTGTGATTTTGGTGAATATGAAGTTCTTTATTAGAAGTATTTCTTAATATAGCACTGCTGGTTGCTGATTTCTCGTATTTAAGTGCCGAGGCCTAGCCAAATTTCTGCATGCTAAATTTTCTCAATTTTTCTGTTGGTAGATATTAGTAAAGATAATATGACATATTGAAAAATTAGCGAAAATGAAATGGAGGGGAAGCTAATGACATTAACTTGAATATATATGTAAGCACATTAGTCTGGAACTTCTTTACCTGTTATATAGAGAAAATTATTAGTAACAATCATATGCATCCAAGAAGTGGCATAGCTGAAAACATCTGTCTTGGATCACTCACTAGTCTGTCTTATCCGCTGCCTAGCATCCTCGTATAGAATTACAGCTTTTGTTACTTGAAACTATGAATAAAACAAGTGACAGATGCTCTTTTGGAATATTCGGACTGTTAGAAGTTTGCTTTTAAGTGATAGACTTGTTTATTTGCTAGTAAAACTTGAAATGACCATAAATTTTGATTATAGTGCGCAACCAAGGTATGCACATGTTCGCTTTTGTGTGCGTCAGTTAGAATGTTCAAAATCACAATGCATCACACAGATAATCTGCACCATGTATAGATTGTTCAGTTTTGACAATAAATTTTGAAGTGAATTAACATCATTGTAAATTTCTCAACTACCGCTTAACCTTATAGTCAAGTAATGACCTTGTTGGCTAAAGGAAGCCAACTTTTGGGAACATTATGCTACTTTCCATATGTTAGCAAGCATATTTTGAAGTCTGAACCATGTTCCAAAGGTGCAGCAAGTTTTAGAGGTTATGAAATTGTCTATCATTGTTGGTGTAGCAAGCCGTCACATTAATAGACAGAATTGGTGTTCAATTATCCTCTGGTTTCAATTTTGTGTTATTTCATTGCAGTTATTGCTCTCTTATCTATATTCCTTTTTCAAACTTTTTGTCATACATTATTTAAGCTGAGGGTTTATCAGAACAGTCTCTCTATCTCGACAGATAGGAGTAAGGTCTAGGTATACTTTTTGTCATACGTACACTTGTGGGATTGCGCTGGGTATGTTATTGTTGTTTCAAGTTACGTAGGAATATCACTTGCTGATTTTTCGAGTTGATAAGAGGATTCTTGACGTAAAGATCCAGAAATCAACAAAAGATATAGCTAAAGGATTTTCTCCTTTCATTTCATCCTTTTTCGAGGAAGAAATTTGAGTCTTGTGAAAACATAGACACAGGGACAGAGAAAGCATGATTCATCTGAATTTGCTGACTGATTGGTGTGGAGTACTAAACTTTTAGACTCTTTATATATCTTGAGACTGTTGCTGATTGCTCGGAAACAATCTTTCTATCTCTATGAGGTAGTGGTAAGGTATGCGTACATTTTTAGCCTCTCTAGACCCCACTTGTGGGATTCCACTGGTATGTTGTTGAAATTGTTGCTGATTTAGGATGCTCTTGGATTAGATGGTAGACCTTTTCAGAATGGCCCCAATCTCTAAATTTATGTCAAGTCCAGTCGATTGACCGTTATATCTTCTATCAGATGGTCGCTACATTTATGTTAAGTCTAGTCGATTGGCAGTTGTTCCTCCTATTAGATGGTTGCTACACATGTTAAAACTAGTCAATTGGCAGTTGTACCTTCTATTAGATGGTCGTTACATTTATGTTAAGTCTAGTCGATTGGTACGTTATACTTTCTATTATATGTTTCCATCAATCTCTGATGGAGCCAAAGATTCACTATTTTTTGACTTTGGGATGTGATGGAATAAAGCAAAATGGCTCTTTAAACTGTCTGCGCTTCTTTCAATTGTGAAGTAATAGTTAGTCAATGCAACTTTCGACGCTCATCATGGGTCATCCGGAAACAGTCGCACTATGTTTTTAAACATCGGGGTTAGGTTGTGTACATCCGACCCCCACCCCTTACCGCGCAATGGGCGGGAGCCTTTTGAGGCATTGGGGTAATGTTGTTGTATGTATGCTGAGCTGACTTGTCCTACCTCAGGTGTCTTTTCCTTTGTTGGTTTTCCATTTGGTATTCGGTATCTATTTTAGCGATCCGATTAATCTGGATTCGCTGCATAAGACTCATTTAAGGAGAAAGTGCTATCTAACAGTTTTTTCTCATGCCTGGATTTGAACTTGAGGCATCTAGTCAAGGATAACAAGATCAATTATGTTGCTCATGTTTTTCATAAAAAATGTTGACGTTCCTGTGTTAAAATACTTTTAAAATACACTACTTTTAGAGGGTCCGACAGGGCTACATTCTTTAAGGAGCTGAGCAACACTAGATTATCAATGCTAGATTATTATAAAACTAAGACCTGCCACCTTGTTTATTTATATCCCATAAAAGCTCTTAATAGAAACTCAATATACAGAAAGTAGTTCAAAGTTCCCAATCCTAAACTAGTACTCCATCCAAGCCAAATTAGTTGTCATGTTTTCTTTTTAAAAGTCACTTTGACTTATTTTCGAAACTAAATTAGATTATATTAATTTAATATTTTATATTTTAAAAATTTCCATTAGTTTTTCATTAATTTCGGATGGAGCCAAAGATTCACTATTTTTTGATTTTGGGATATGATGAAATAAAGCAAAATAGCTCTTTAAACTGTCTGCGCTTCTTTCAATTGTGAAGTAGCAGTTAGTGAATGCAATTTTCAACGCTCATCATGGGTCATCTGGAAACAGTCGTGCTATGTTTTTAAACATAGGGGTCAGGCTGCGTACATTCGACCCCCCCTTACCCCGCAATAGGCGGGAGCCTTTGAGGCATTGGGGTAATGTTGTTGTTGTTTAAGACTAAAATATTTAAAATTTATACAATAATTATTGTACCTTGCAACTTTTCTCATTTTAATTTGATGAGAAATTTATATTTTAATATAACAACATATCCAGTGAAATTTCACAAGTGGAATTTGTAGAGGGTAATGTATACAGACCTTATGACTACCTCATAGAGGGAAGAGACTGTTTCTGAAAGACTCTTATCTCAAAAATATCATCCCCAAAAGTGGAAGATACTAGATATGAAATCAAACAACAAGAATAGGAAAGCAAAGGATATTTTTCGAGAAGCGAAGTATTCATCTTTTTCCCTTTCTTATTAGGTTTAACACTCAAAACTAGGATTTAATTCAGGTCTATTATCATTAAGACTTTGATTAAACCTAATTATGAATTCATAAAAGGCTCTGATTAAACATCATTAAACTTACCTACTGAGTTAAGTGAGTGATAATTGATAATTATCTCTAAATATAGGTGAATATGATAAACAATTTAAATATGGTCACCTACTTGCTTAAACAATTCAATTATAAAAAGAAATTATTTCAAATATGAAATTACTTCTTCAATTTTAGGTGTATGAGCTTTCCATTTCAACTAATATTTGGTAAAGAAAGCAACTTATTTCCTTCTGAATATGATTAATTTATTTTATTTTTTCCTTTTACTTCAAGCAAAACTCCTTACCCCAAATGAAATAAAATTGAGAAACAACTAACACTTTGTTTCAAATTCAACTGACACATTTAATCATATATGTTTGTTAGCCCTTGCTCTATTTATTTATTTTTTGTTAAAAAAATAGTTAGGAATTTTTTTTTATTTTCTCAACCATACTAGTTATATATAATTTCCATATTACATTTTCTTGTCCATTACATCATATCATTTCTTTCTATTTTTCTTTTTTTTTTCTTCACTAAGATTTCATGGGGTCTTTAGAAAGATCAAAGAAAAAAGTTCAACTATGGAAGAAAGCAATTGTTCATTTTCTTCTTTGTTTTGTTATGGGATTCTTCACTGGCTTTGCTCCAACAGGCAAAGGCACTACTTCAATGTTTTCCACTAGGAATATTAATGTTATTCCCAAAACTCTTCATGAGTCAAACCAAACATACCCTTCATTAAACATGGTCAATAAACCTTTGTTAGACGAAACATCAGCAACAACAGCAACAACAATAACAACAGTAGCATCAGAATGGTCTAAACTGAACGAAACGAGGCACTCAAAAAAGGTTTTAGCAGAAGAAGTGGAGGAGGAAGAAGAAGAGCGACAAGATCAAGATCAAGGTCAAGAGCTAGAAGAGGTCAATGAGGAGTTCTTGAACCCTAGAAGGCTACTAATAATAGTCACTCCAACGAGCGCAAAGGATAAAAATAGAGGAGTGTTACTAAAGAGGCTATCAAACACATTGAGATTGATTTCACAACCAATGTTGTGGATAGTTGTGGAAGAACAAATTGAGGATTCTGACGTATCTGAAATACTCAGAAAAACAGGCATCATGTATAGACACCTGGTTTTCAAGGAGAATTTCACTAGCATTCATGAAGAAGTGGATCATCAAAGAAATGTGGCTTTAAATCACATTGAACATCATAGGTTAAGTGGGATTGTTCATTTTGCTAGCCTCTCTAATGTCTATGATCTCACCTTCTTTGATGAGCTTAGAGCAATTGAGTAAGTATTCTTAATTTCTTTCTCCTTTCCATTTCCTTTTACTCATTTCCATCTCTCTCACACACATTCGAGACGAAGCTGAAATTTTAAATTATTAGTTAAAGATTTTAGAAAATGCAGCTTACTGAATTCTTGATAAATTATTTTGAACACATATACATGATTTACTCCAATGCTACTAGAATATAATGTACATTTTAGGCGAAACTGTAACTCCATCCTTATATAGGTTTTCGAATTATTCAATTAGCTTATATTTCCTAAAAATCATCATAACAAATAACTTTATTTTTCACATTATTGATGTTTGGTAAATGATGATTATCCATAGCTATTTAGATGGCATAATAGTATAAAAATCACTTTTTGAAGTGTCAAATAAATGTGGATACTCTCATAACATTAAATGTTAGTTGGCAAACAAAAAAAGAAAAGAAAAAAAAAGGTGTTAGTTGGGAAATTCTAGTCCCACATATTTAAATATATTAAAAAAAATGAAACTTAGTAGTATTTATTTACCAAATCCTTCTTATAGGCTTGTTTGGTTGGTTGGTTTAGCTAGTGTCTCACTACTTCAATAATTAGCTAATTATCCAAATGTAGTTAGAATCAATCCTAACTAATTAGTATAATAGATTAAGTTTATCAAATCCCAAGTTTTTTTACAAATATATTTTCATATTAGTTTATTTATTTATACCGAAAACAGTCGATCTATATTTTAAACATAGGGGTCAGACTGCGTACATTCGATCCCCCCTTACCCCGTAATGGGCGGGAGCCTTTGAGGCAATGGGGTAATGCTATTTTTTTTAAATTTATTTATACTTGACACTTTAGGGTTAACAGGTAGATTAAGCATCTTATATTATGTCTACAAAATGAGGATTCAAGAAAATGTTTGACAACTTACTAACACATGGCTTTGCTGAGTTTTATTAGAAAATTGGTTCTTGAATACAAAAAGAGAACAATTTAAATTCACTAACTACATAATATTGAGTCTGTTATAAATAATTGTATTTTATATTTTTATCAGAGGTTATTTTCGTTTTCTCAAAAATCATGCCCTCATTATTTGAAGGCAAATTTAGAATTTGAGTTTTATAAATTCATTAACACATACTATTTGAGTTAAAAGATCTAGTATTTTTATTTGTTTGGTGAATTTTCTTAATACACGCACATGATTTGAGTCAAAACTATCAAATTCAGACGAACTCATAATATGAAACCCTACTTCACATTTTTACAAGAAATTATTTCTACCAATCTACGGTTTAAATTCATAACCTCTCGATTCGGGTGCAAATCTATGGTTTAAATTTTATGAGTTTGATATCACAAACCATTTGATTTATAATATTTGTAGTTATTTAGTGAAGTCGTAACAAATATACATTATTTCAGTCCAAATTTATACATTATTTGAGTCAATAAATTATTGAATTCATACGAATCCACAATGTGTAACCTTAAATATGTTGTTTTCTTATCTGAAAATCTTTAACGTCCTGATCGAATAATAGATCCAAAATTTGAATTCTGACGAGTTCAACAACAAATACCATTTGATTTATTTAGTTCAAAATTTATTACTTATATTTGCTTACTAAACTTTTTAATATATGCACGACGATTTGAATCAAAATTACTGAATTTTTATTATAGGGGATTTGGGACATGGCCAATTGCATTATTATCAGCAAACAAGAAGGAAGTGATAATTGAGGGACCAATTTGTGATTCATCAGAAGTTATGGGGTGGCATTTGAAGAAATCAAACAATTCTTCAAGCACAGATGAAAGGCCTCCAATTAGGGTTTCAAGTTTTGCTTTTAATACTTCAATTCTTTGGGATCCAGAAAGATGGGGTAGAACTTCTTCTATACAAGACACTTCTCAGGTAATAAAATAAATTATAACATAATTTTCATTTCATATATAGTATTTTCTGTTTTTCGGACGATAAAGTGTCTTTTGGAAACAGTCTTTCTACCTCAATGAGATAATGGTAAGATAAGGTTTGCGTACATTTTACCCTCCTCAGAGCCCAGTCATGAGATTTTACTAGGTATATCATTGTTGTTTGTAAATTATAATATACAACAACAACAACATACCCAGTAAAATCCCACAAGTGGGGTCTGGGGAGGGTAGAGTGTACGCAGACCTTTTCGCTATCATAGAAGTAGAGAGACTGTTTCCTGTGACTCCTCATCTCAAAACTCGTAAGCAGAAAAAAACTAGATATGACTTGTAAATTATAATATAATTTTTAATTAATTTAATTTGGGAAAAGTCATTTTAATTAATTTGATCAAGAAATTCAATTGTTAAATCAAATAACTATGATGAAACTTGAGTTCAATTTGGAGCTCCATTTTTTTAAAAGAAATTAAAATGGACATCACTAAAAATTTCTTTATAGTGAATTATATTGAAAAAAATGTTTTTCTTTTCCTTCCTAATATGTCAATTTTAAAAAAATACTAGAAATTTTGTATATCATTAATTGACCATAGATAGCCAAGTGCTTCCTAACTAAACACTAATTATACACCTAATCACATTTATAGTAATTAATGACAACTCAATTCTACCAAAACTTTTCCATAAAAAATATAGCTAATTAAAAAATAAAAGAACAACTCAACTAGATGATTTTTTGTCATTTTCTCCTATTTTTTAAAAAAAATAAAATCTATAATATCATTATAGTTTAAAAGCGAATTCAAAATTTTGTACTTATAAGTTCTAGATTTTATGATAGTATAACGGCCGACTCTTTAAAATTAAATTATTTATATATATTAATGAATTTTGCAATACAAATATATCAATTGAGCCTGTCAGTGAAAAAACAATGCCAATTAAATACTACAACAACAACATACTCAATATAATCCCACAAGTGGGATCTGGGGAGGGTAGAATGTACGCAAACCTTACCACTACAATGCCAATTAAATAATTTTTAAAAAATATTTAACTTTCAAAATCCACCATCAAAAAAGAAAATACATTAATCTTTGTTTTTTGGGGGATTTTTTTTAATTTTAATTTTTTATTTGCAGGATTCTTTGAAATTTGTGAGAAAAGAGGTTCTTGAAGATGAAACTAAATTGATGGGAATTCCTCCAGAAGATTGCTCCAAAATTTTGCTATGGAATCTTCCTCTATCAACATGAATATATTTCAGAGTTTTTTTTAAAAATATTTTAGAAAATAAATAGAGAAAAATAATAATAATCTTCTGATAAATGATAAAACAATTTGTTTTGTTAGGAAAAAATCTATCAATATCTCAGAATTTCATATTTATTATTCTGTCCTTTTTTTTTCTTTTTTCTTTTTTAAGTTTTGTTGTATTTTCTTGATCCATTACTCAAATTTTGTTTTAGATGTAGACATATCTCAGATTTGGCATTTCAATTGAAACAATTATTCATTTGAGTTTTTCTCTTTCTTTGTATGTGGAGTTGCTTCATGTGTTCGCAGTATCTGACGTTTTATGTGTTAGGTTCAGCTTATTTACATATTGTCATCCCTTGTGTCATATCTAGTTTTCTGCTTACGGGTTTTGAGATGAGGGTTCACAGGAAACAACCTCTCTATTTCAATGGTAGCGGTAATGTCTGCGTACACTCTACCCTCCCCACACCCTACTTGTGGAATTTTACTGGATATGTTGTTGGTATTTCTATGTGGAGTTGTGCCAATAAATTGAATATTTGCTGCATTAATAATTCTAGTTATAATAATATATTCAATATAATTATATAATTAGAGCATAAAAAAAATAAGATAAATGTTTTCGAATTTTAAGATATGAAGGAAAAATAATTAAAAAGTACATCTTAAGATTGCACCAAAAAAGCACCTGATAAATTGCACATCTCCATTTAGCTATTTTAGACACCAAAACATCAAATTTTTGCAAACTCTATATATTTTTCTATAAATAAAGTGGAATTTTTGTGTGGCTTTTGAGGTCTATGCTTATTAGTATTTTAATAATATGTATATTCGTTTTACTCTAGAGGGAAGTATAATTCAACACATTGAGTACGGTAAAGAGATTAAATTCTTTGAGAATATAGTGATTTTTGCAGGTTCGATTGTAGATTTTGTTATTGTTTCGAACATATGATGCTGACAGCACAAGAATGCTATGTGACTATTAACTTGTCATGTATAACTTCATTCTTAACTTCATCCTCTAAAAATTCAAGATAGTAGGAGGCGTGGGATGGGGCGCTAAATAGAAATGCATCATTGTTTTTGGTATTTATATTATATTAGTTTTTCAAATTTTCATTTGATGTCCACTATTCACATTAGAGTCTGATTAGCTCAAATTCGTGCCTATAGGGTACATAGGTTTGATTTTTATGACATTATATTAATTTTTTGATTTTTTATTTGGTATCCGCTTTTTGTATTATAGTTTGATCAGTTTGGATTCCTGCAGGTCCATAAGTTTAATTTTAATAACATTATATTAGTTTTTCGCTTATTTATTCGACGTCCGCTATCCATATTAGAATCTGATTAGTTCAGATTTGTGCTGTATATGATCCATAAATTTAATTTTTGTAACATTATATTAACTTTTTAATTGTTCATTTGACGTTCGATATTCACATTAGAGTCTGATTAGCTCAAATTCATGCCATATAGAGTCCATAAGTTTAATTTTTATAACATGCATCTTTGACAATACAATTAACCAAGAAAATAAAGGGTTAGGACAGGAGGTGGAAGTTGGCCACCTAACACCAAATAAATTTCTGTTCAACTCAATTAATTTTACGAAATATATATCATTTATTATTTTTCACAAAATAAAAGTATAGAACATTACTGCCCACAATAACTTGAATAAATAAAAATAAAATAACCTATTGTTTTTTTTACTCTATTAAAATTTAAATTCGAAAGCTCATATTTTTTTTGAAAAAAAATAATATTTGTGTAATATAAGTTTTTGGTTCTTTCTAGTTCTATATCTTTTCATGCTTTGTGATTGGCTTAAAGAGAAGACTTTTTCCAAACAATTTTGGTAAAATGTCAGCTTCACTTTATTAACACTATAACCAATTTTTTTTAAAATAACATTTATTCAGTAAATAAGTCACTGTCCAGTGTCCACTAACAAACAGAAATTTACAAGTTATTGAAATTTCGGAAACAGTCGCGCTATGTTTTTAAATATAAGGTTCAGGTTATATATATTCGATTCCGTTTATCCCGTAATAGGCGGGAGCCTTTGAGGCATTGGGATAATATTGTTGTTGTTGAAGTTATTGAAATTTAATATTGAGATGAGGGTATTCACAATTACTTCTCTATTTCTATCAGATAATAATAAAGTTTGTATACATTTTACTCTCTTCAAACTTTATTTATGAAGTTTCACTGAATATATTATTATTGTTATTAAAATTTAATATTTTGAAATTAAAATATTTAAAGACTATACTAGAGAAAAATAATTTCAGGTGGGGTCACATACACTAGCAAAAACCAGCTGTTTTTTTCTCTTTCAATATCAATATGCTATGATCTTACCTAAAGATGTAGTGTATTGAAGGAAGACTTTTATTTCTTTTAACTAATTCAAATTTTGGGTACAAAAAAAAAGTTAATAAAATATACTTTTTTTAATGAATTTTGCATGACATAAATTTGAATTAATAAAATTTCAATGCAGATATTAAAAAAAATAATAATAAAATATGTTATACTCTTTTCATATTCACATTCTTGAATCCTTCTTTAGCCGACCATAAGGGTTGGTGTAGTGGTTTAACACCTTATCCTTTAAACAAAAGGTTGGGAGTTCGATTTCCCTATTGCTGTTTAATGTGCTAATCGTAAAATAAAAAATTAATCTCACGATTATCGACCGTGGGGATATCTCGAGAAACCAACCAAAGAAAATCCTTCTTTAGCTGCTTTTTCTCTCTCTTTCCTTACTTTTCTCACTACTATAGTTCTCACTTCAAAAGGGGTGACACCAAAAGGGTCCAGCTAATTTCTCATCTTTTTTATTTTCTATATTGAAATATATTGTGTGAGAAGTAATTTTTTTTTTTGAAACAAAAAAAAAAGCTTTAGTCTTTTCAAGAACACAATAAAGAAACATAAGTTCCCTGAGATCTGTCAAGTTTCAATCTTTACTGGGTATTTTTCTTTTTTCTTATTCAATATGTTGTCTTCATTGTAATCTAGCTCTGTATTTTCTTGAACTTTTGGGTGTTTTAGTAGTACATTATGAAAATATTTTTCTTTTGTATATATTTGGTGGAGTTGTTGCTATTTGGTGCAATATTTCTGTTAAAAGTTGATTTATTTTTTTTTGGTTTTTCAGTTTAAAAAGGGATTTTTGAAGCTTAATTTGTCAGTAGATTAAGCTAATGCAGGTACTTAAAACTTTTGGATCTTTTATAGCAATGAAAGTTTAATTCTTTTTTGTTTTTTTAGTTCAAATGTTCAATGTTAAGTAAAATGTATGTTGTCTTTTCTTGTAAGCTAATTCTGTGTTTGCCTGTTTCCTGTTTAATTTTTCAGTTTTCTTGAAATTTTGGGTGTTTTAGTTATGTACTGCATCATTTTCTGGGATAATTGACAATTGTGTGTTTAATCTTTAGCTGGTTGGAGTGAGTGATATTATGTAAATGTTTTTTCTTCTTTTGTATATTTATTTGGTGTCAATGTCGGATCATTTTCACTAAGGGGTCCATTGTCTTGTATATATATAAACAACAACATTATCCCAATGTCTCAAAGGCTCCCGTCCATTGCGGGGTAAGGGGGGTCGGGTGTACGCAGCCCGATCCCTATGTTTAAAAACATAGTGCCACTGTTTCCGGATGACCCATGATGAGCGTTACAATTGAAAGAAGCGCAGACAGTTTAAAGAGCCATTTTGTTTTATTCCATCATATCCCAAAGCCAAAAAATAGTGAATCTTTGGCTCCATCCAAGATTAATGGACTGTCTAGTATATATACACACACAAAAAAAATTGAGTTTTGTATATACAGTGTAACTTTCCGACGACTATTTGGTGGAGTTGTTGCTGTTTGGTGCATCATCTTCTGTTAAAAAGTTGATTTCTTTGTTTTTCAATTGAAAAAGATGAGATCTTTGAAGCTTAATTTATCCAATTGGCCTAGTAGTTGTGTTATCAAGATTAATTTGTTACTTTAAAAACTTATATCTTTCTAGCAATGGAAGTTTAAATTATTTATGTGTATAATTTATTGTGTTATAGGGCAAATTGAGGAATGAAAAGAAGATGGGGAGGAAAGGAAGCTGGTTTTCTTCTGTAAAGAAGGCTCTGAGCCCAGATCCTAAGGAGAAGGCCGATAAGGTATATTGAAATAGCAATTCTGTTGTTATGATGCCCGGATTTTTCAAAAATGTAGTCGGGTGAGCGTTGGATCCTCCAAAAGTAACTAAGGGTCCAATGCAGGTGCGGTAACTGTTTTGGAGAGTCCAAGCAACATAGTTTGTATTCCGTCATTGTGATTTCTGTATACTTTATCTAGTGGCTAATAGGAGGTTGTGGAGGAACATGGATTAGGCTAGACGATTAGTAGGTAATAGAGCATTCTCTCGCTCAGCCAGACCCCACTTGTGGGATTCCACTGGGTATGTTGTTGTTGTTGTAATAGGAGGTTGTGGAGGAACATGGATTAGGCTAGACGATTAGTACGTAATAGAGCGTTCTCTCACTCACCTAGACCCCACTTGTGGGATTCCACTGGGTATGTTGTTGTTGTAATAGGAGGTTGTGGAAGAACATGGATTTGGATAGACGATTAGTAGGTAATAGAGCGTTCTCTCGCTCACCCAGACCCCATTTGTGGGATTCCACTGGGTATGTTGTTATTGTTGTCATGTACTTCCATTATCATGCTTTTTTGGTGGAGTTGTTACTTTTTTTAAAATGCTTTGTCATGCTTTCTATGACATTTTGCCATGATCCCTTCACTCAAGTTATTTCTTTTTCGATATTCTTTGATATGCTTTTCCTTGAACCGATGGTCTATCAGAACCAACCACTTTGCCTCCCTAGGTAGGGTAAGGTTTACATGCACTCTAGCCTCCTTAGACTCCACTCGTGGAATTACATTATACTGGAATGTGGTTGTTGTTGTTATCTGGTGGCTGATATTTATTCTGCTTGAACATCAGAAAGCAAAGAAGACATGGTTTGGGAAAGAAAAGCATGTACTCCCTGATTCTTCGACCGCAGTAGCTGCAACAGTTTCTCCTCCTCATCCTATTCCTGTTCTCCCTTTGGAAGAAATCAAATTGGAGGAAGTGGAAGAGGAGCAGACGAAACATGCTTACTCAGTCGCAGTTGCCACAGCTGCAGCGGCAAAAGCTGCTGTCGCAGCTGCCCACGCTGCTGCAGAGGTTGTTCGGTTGACTACAATACACCAATTTTCTGGCAAATCACGAGAGGAAGTAGCTGCAATCAGAGTTCAGAAAGCATTTCGAGGTTATTTGGTATTGCTTTTGTTACTATCTTGTCTTGCATTTCCCAGATATGGTTGCATTTGTTTATGACTCTTCTGAGAACTTCTGTTCTTTCATCTTGTTGTAACTGTAAATATGATTTGCAGGCTAGGAGGGCATTGAGGGCCTTAAGAGGACTTGTCAGACTCAAATCGCTTGTTGATGGACCTACGGCTAAGAGGCAAACAGCAAATGCTCTAAAATGCATGCAGACACTTTTTCGAGTGCAATCACAGATTAGTACAAGAAGGATGAGGATGTTGGAGGAGAACCGACATCTCCAGAGGCAACTTATGCACAAGCATGCCAAAGAACTCGAGAGTTTGAGAGTCAGTTTCCTTCTTTATTCTCTTAGGACTTGGTGCTGGAACAGCCTCATATTCTTAAATCTGAACTCTTTGTTTTCTCATTTTCTGATAGAGAGGAGAGCAATGGGATGATAGTATACAATCAAAGGAGCAGATTGAAGCTAGCTTGCTCAGCAAATATGAAGCTGTGACTAGACGAGAAAGAGCGCTTGCATATTCATATTCTCACCAGGTTTGTTTCATAGACTATAAGGCCCCATTCAGACATGATCCCAAATTGCATTTCCCAACGCTGATAGCTTGAGTCAATTTTTAAACTGAACAGCAAACCTGGAAGAAATCGTCAAGATCTGCCAATTTGTTGTTCATGGATCCGACCAATCCACAATGGGGTTGGAGCTGGCTAGAGCGATGGACGGGTGCTAGGCCTTGGGAAAGTCAGAGTGTGTCCGAGAAACAACTTAAAACCGATCAGATGTCTGTTAGAAGCATGAGCATTACTGGAGGAGAAATTGCCAAGTCATTTGCCCGTCATCAGCTGAATTCTGAACTCCCTTCGTCTCCATCCAGCCAAAACCCGAGCCATCCATCAGGCTACCACTCCCCTACTACCCCTTCCAAGCCAGCTACTTCAGTAGCAGCAGCCAGAAAACTGAAACCAGCAAGCCCGAGAGTTAGTGCAATGAACCAGGATGAAGATACTCGAAGCATGCAGTCAGAACAGAATCGGAGGCATAGCATTGCAGGGTCATTTATAAGAGATGACGAGAGCTTGGCAAGCTCGCCTTCAGTCCCAAGTTACATGGCGTCCACTCAGTCTGCAAAGGCCAAAGCACGATTGCAAAGTCCATTGGGCATGGAAAATGGCACACCAGAAAAAGGATCAGCAGGGCCTGTGAAGAAGCGTCTCTCTTATCCATCTTCACCTGCCAGGCCAAGACGCCATTCAGGCCCACCAAAGTTTGACAACACCTCCATCACGAAGGATCATGTGAATGGAGTCGTCAACTAACTATTCTTGTCACAAACAATAAGCATTCATCACACCACCTTTAGGTATGCGTTAAAAATGCTATTCTTTGTGTGACATCAACTACTTCGACCTCGAAGGAGTAAAGTCTACATACACTATACGGTCTTTCCCTTGGATGAATCTTGCTTTTTGCAGTACTTTCTCCCATGGTTGTTGATGACAACAAAAGTGCCAATAATTGTGAATCATTTTAGATAACATTTACATGATTGTGATTACATACATGATTTTTATTATTATGTACACCTTAATAGAGAAAGAAAAAAAAATGTTTACTGTTTCTTTGTTCAGACAATTGGATACTGCTTGTTTCACCTTCTTACATATCTTCATAAACTTTCTGGAGTGAATGTAGTAAGGTAGTCTATGTGATTCGAAAATGCGCCCCCGCGTATAATAACTACGTCTCAATTTGAAATAAGTTGCAATTGGTTATATGAATTTTCATGCTAAAATACTCATGATGTGTGACTGATCAAAATTGAGACCTCTAGTTATGGGAGGAACAGTCTCATTCACTGTGAATCGTATAATGAATTATACAAACGTTGTGCACGAATTATATAATGAAAGATACAAATATTATACAAAAATTGCAAATTGTATAGCGAATTATACAAATATATACAAATGTTGCACGAATTATATAAATATTACTATAACCAGTCAGTAAATGTAATTACCCAAACTATAACTATAGAGCATAATTAAAAAAAATTAGTTTTACTTATCATTTTTAAAATATACAAAAAAAATATTTTTTTTCTATTTTATCCTCACCATTAATTACTTATTCTTTAAATTCTTTTTCAAAACTTAATACTTAAATCACTTTCTAATAAATATTACTTTCTTTTATGTGACATTCTTTTCTTTTTGATCTATCCCAAAAAAATATCACATTACTCTAATTTACCTTTAAAATTCTTCACGTTCTTTATTTTTTTAAAAAAAAATTATGTCAAGTCAAAAGGCAGTGATTTTTTCCGAAAGATGTGCAAAATCCAAAGTGGATATATTCATATCAATTGGCAAGTAACCCTAACATAAATTTGAAAGACGCCCATGAAAAGATTGTTCGTTGCTCTAATCTCTTCTTCATCATATTCAAGCCCTTAAGTGGAGAACCATCAAAAGAAATGGTGAATAATTCTTTCTTCTATTAATTAGAACTACTTATATGTAAAAAGAATCATAATTTTTATCTACTTTAAACTCTTACTAATTGTGAAAAAGAAAAATGCTAAGGAATTGTTTGTTTTGTTTTTCCTTTAATAGTTGATTCTTGATTTATTAGGCATACTCATACAGGACGGAGTTACATTCACCTGATAAGGTGAATACTCATCATCGGAAAACTTTTTCGAATATATAAGTTAAATATAGATATTTTTATATATATCAATTATTGAACATCCTTAATATAAAAATTATCCACCCATATAGTAAACCTTGACGAAAATGCTGGTTCCGACACTATACTCGTAACATAGTGTGTGTGTATATATATATACTGGAAATTTATGAATGTTTAGTCTTTTGTGTTTGTTCTATGATTTTGTACTTTTGGGGTTGCTATTTACTGGTTCTGATAATAGAGGTTTGAACTTTTTTTCTAGAAATTTGTCTGTATCAATTGAAGCCTTTGAAACTCGAGGATGATGGGACCGTCCCTCTGCTCTAACACTTAAATACTTGGCTCGATATCTTGATTTGCTTTATTTGAGCTGATGGTCTATTGAAATTTAGGAATCTTAATATCATTTGTGTTTGTTCTATAGAGGGTCTTGTTCCGATGTAGGATAAAAGGCATCCCCATCATATTCATTGCCTCTTTGTACATTCTTGAGTCATTCTTCAAATGGGAATATTATGGAAGAAAAGGTTTTGAGATAGCTCATACATCAGGCACTAAACCTCGCCTCAGATAAAAGCCTCATAGTCTGGTATTCAAGTGGAGAAGGGTATTTTGTCTTGATTATACATACTCGTAATTCTAAATTGTGCATCAGGTCGCGCCATTGGTAGCAGGACTGGCTATAGCTGCTGCTGCATATGCTTCAAGATATGGAGTCCAGGCATGGCAAGCATTCAAGGCTAGACCTCCCACTGCGAGAATGCGCAAGTTTTATGAAGGAGGTTTCCAGCCTAAAATGAACAGAAGGGAAGCAGCTCTGATTCTTGGAGTCAGGTCTGTTCTCTCTTTCATGTTAACACACGTTAAATCTATCTCCTTGAGTCGAGGATCTATTAGAAATAGCCTCTCTATCTCATGAAACTTTTGTTGATGATGATCGTATATCTTATTTAACCAGTAGAGTTTGACGCGATAGCTTCACAATCAGGATGGGTGAACGTTCCGATTTCTCTCTTTTATGATCTATGTTGCTACCAGAAAACGTTCAAGTTGGACTCCTGTATACTGTTTTGTTCTTTCAGCAGCACCCGAAGGGATAAGTGACACTTTTCTTTCATCCTCCTCGGACTTCATTTCTTGACTATCATGTGTTGGGTGTTTGTTTCGTATAATGACAATCGATTTATAAGAACAGCAGCACCAGTAGTCTTTCTGGCCTTTTTCTTTTCTTCCTGGGTTCATTTTATTGGCTTCAATATCTTCAACAGGGAAAGCACTGAAGCAGATAAAGTGAGGGAAGCTCATAGGAAGGTGATGGTAGCTAACCATCCAGATGCTGGAGGTAGTCACTACCTTGCTTCTAAATTAAACGAGGCGAAGGACACTTTGCTTGGACAGACGAAGAACACTGGATCCGCATTCTAGGCTACATGAAATTTTGCTGGTGCTTAGAAATTCGAAATCCTAGATCTTGAAGTATTGAGATGGATTATAATTCTTCTGAACAAACAAAAATGTACATCTAGTCTGATAAGTTAAAACATTTGTTCACCTGTTCGAATGTTCTGGGGAATTTGAGTGGAGTTAACTTGGTACGTTATGCATTGATGAAACCGGAGTAACAACTAGTATGTCATAATTCCAAGCAAGTTTGAGAAGTCATCCTCACTGCTCATGTGGCTTTTCGCTCCATTTGTATAGGTGAGCGGGCTTGGGAGGGCTGAGGAATAGCAGAAATGTTAGTAATAGAACCAGAAATGTGTTCACTTTCAAAATCTGAATCATGTGGTTTTTTGAAGACAAGAAGTTGTCAGCACAATCTATTTTTGCTCATAGAACAACTGATTCACATAATATTTTATAAAGATGCTGCATAACCCAGAGGTATATTTGGGCATACTCATTCTCTAATATTTTTAATTCCAACAACCTACCCAGTACAGTCCTGGGATCTGAGGAGAGGGGTTACACAGACCTGATCTCCACCTTCGTGGGTAGAGAGGTCGTTTCCAATAAACCCTCATCATAAGAAAAATCTACTTAGTTAAAAACTTTGCTGGAGGAGCGAAATTTATGTCAGAAATTTTAGAAAATAAGCATCACTGGATATGTTAAGATCAACTTTCTGTTAAATTAGTCATCAAACAAAGATACGTGTAACAAGGCAAAGATATGCCGTCTAGAGGGAAAATTTTTTTCCTGTGATCATCTGTTACTCAACCTCTGCTGTTAGGACTTGGGATTTGAATGGAATCCAAAAACACGTAATGAAAATAAATCTGAAGCCCATTAGGACCGCTCGTAGATCTCTGACCTTTCGTATGCCTGGAGAAAAGGAACATTCCTGTAGTGTATACATCAATAGTGATGACGAAATTTTTTCTGTTCATTCTGCTGCCAAATCTAGATTTGCAGCTTCCTCTTCTCCATCGTCTTCTGTTGGAGCTTCAATGCTCTCTTCAAGAGGCCCCTGAGGACTTCCAAAAATGGTCTGGAACATTTGTCTATGGAATTCGTCACAGAAGAAGAAATAGGAAAAGTGGCCCTCATCGGGAAGCTTGTGCACCACCACCCTTGGCAGAATTCTAGCTACATAGTCGGTCATTTGGTGCGGTACAACCTGATCATCCAATCCCTGTACATAATTCAAATGCTGATGAATGGATACTGCTCAGTTGAGACATGGTAGAGACAATCCTATCTTTGCAGACATCAATGTTCTAAAGAAACTCAATGCAGGAAGAGACGAGAAAGCAAATGAAATTGACAAAACAAGATTGGATGTTTGCGAACCTGCCATATATGAACTGGTCCTAGAAATCCAGTTAATTCGCACTTCACTTGACCATAACCAAACTTGAACCATGACAAAATCCCTTTTCCAAAACACTTTTCTTGCACTTGAAGATCCACAAGGCTAAACCCCCAATTTGACACCTGAAGTGCAGCCTCCTCTATAAATGGCTTCGTGCTGCCCTGACGTATTGATTCCTCAACATCCCTGTGCCAGAACTCCTCAAAGACTGGTTCACTGATCAGCGCTTTATCCTGAGAACACAAGATGATTCATGGCAAAAATAATTAAAACATCACTGAAGAGATTGCAAGCAGAAGACAAAGAGTAGTATCATGTCGTTTTCTCTGCATCTGTGACAAATACAAACAAATATGTCTCGGTCCACAACTAGTTAGGGAATTAAGGTTTTCCAGGTAGGGGATGAATTTATAATTTTCTGCTACATGTATTACATACACACAACAAAACACACACATACACAACTGAACAGTAATAACTTTTCCTCCGTAATGATACAAAGCGAGTTCACTTTTGTCCTTTTCTTTTATAATTATATCTTGGAATGATATCTTTTTGAGTTTTGAGTTCAGCAGGTCACTTGCTACCGGCAATCCAAACTGAAAAAATAAAAAGTGAATACATTGTGGACTCTCTATTTTTTCGCAGAGCTGCACAAGTAAATATTTGCATTCCATAATCACTTCCATCATTGAAAATTTAACGGTGAAATCCATTCACTCAAATTTCACATTATTTGCATGCAGGGGTTCTCAATTTCTTCTGTATAAAAATATCTACCTTTTGTCCCAGCGAAAGATACATGTATTTATCAATTTGACCATGCTTTCCAGATAGAAATGTCCGGCGATAGAAGTAATCAAGAAATTTTGGAGATCTTCGAGCTAAATAGTATGTTAGTTTCCTTTTCCTTGTCCACTTGTTCCAAGTTCCTCTCATCTCTTCTTTGGTCATACTTGATTCGTATGGGTTGATAAATGGGGATAGCATAGCTACACCTGTAATAGGATGATAAAATAATCAAAAATTGAAGAGTAAGAGGGTGATGGTTTATCAGACCTTCCAACAACCAAGGAAGCTAAGGCATTACACTGTGAGTCATCCAAGTGATGTTCCTTTTATCTCTCCTATTTAAAGAGATCACCAATTGTTGATTGTCGTGGACTGTCTTATTGTATATTACCACATCAATTGTTGATTGTCGTGGACTGTCTTATTGTATATTACCATGCCATTCTACTTTTAACTTTGACACTCCTATTCATGCTAAAAGAGAAAAATAGCTTTCATGTTTTAGTAGAGGAGTTAGCATAAAATGAGAGAATGGACATACCAGCAACTCGGTCAGGTATAAATTTCATTGCAGCCCAAGCATGTATTGCTCCACTTGAGTAGCCCAAAACCCAGAATTTACTATTAACTCCTAAGGCATCAGCCAAGTCTTTCATGTCCAGAGCAGATGAGTTAAGGTTCCGCTCAGGGTGAGGATCACTCTCTCCAAAACCTGGAAGATCATAAGTTACCAAACGAATGCCAAACTCTTCAAGAAGTGATACTTCCACTCCAGGTATACCTATCACAAAAAACCACAGAGAACAAACTAATTAACATCGGTCATTGTTGTTGTTGTTGCTGATGTACTAGCTAAGCAGCAATTTCCTACCTCCAAGTCGAGAAGAAAGGAAGCCATGTGGAGCAATTACGGAATATCTAGCTCTGCCCGGTGGAACTCCTATCTCATGATACGCAACATGTCTACCATCTGGGAGCAGTATACGAGTAGCACTAGGAGGATGTATGCACACTTCTTTCACTAGCTTGCCTGAACTATCTTGTTTACTATTTACACTCAATGCTGCACATTTCACCCATTATCAGGACAAAAAGCCAAGAGAATCATGAACGACAAGGTAAAAAAGAAAGAAGTATAATGAAGATCCCAGGAATCTACTAATAGAGATTAAAAATCCTCGGCAGGTGTGTAAACAAGATTATTATGCCACTGTGACTAATAATACTACAATGGATCCCACAAAGAAATACAAGAAACAGTTTTAAAGCTGCTTCTCCATTGAAGATAATGCCAGCTTCAAAAATTTCCAGAGATCAAGTAGTTAAGGCCTTTAAATTTCTTTACACTACTGGTCTTCAGAAACCATACAATAAGACTACAAAATTACAATATTCTAAGGATTGGAAAAATTTTAAGTTCTGTTTTAGAACTGTAGCAGCAGAAAACTATGATTCCTGAATAGCAATAGTGCCAAACAGGGAGTCTTTTTCAAAAAAATAAAAAGAGTGAGCTACTGAGATAGTCGCCAACCAACTGAGCTTCATTTCTATGTGAAGAAGGAGAGCCTTGCAATAACTATTAAAGTTGCTGATGACCAGAAGTCATGGATTCAAGCCTTTTCTCGGGCAAAAAGTTGCATGGTAAGGTTGCATATAATAGACCCTTGTGGTCGGGCTAGTGCCCCACATAATACGCATAGCGGGAGCTTTGGCTTGCCCATTTCTATGTGGAGCTGAACGTTTTAGATAAAGAATTTCAATTCTACAATAACAACTTGTATAGAAGTTGATCAATCGAGCATGGATAAAATCCATAAAAGGTGACTGAGTATTTTGATCACTACAGTAACTTAAACCCCAACACTTCGAAATTTGAGATTCAAAATTGATGTCTAAGCAGTATACATACTACAGACAAAATGCCAATGCATAAGGAGAAATTCTCAAAGTACTAACAGAAAGTCAAAGTTTACCGGAAATGGTGAGGATGAAGACGAAGAAAATCACCGACCAAGCATGCACCGGATCACGATCCTCCGGCAAAAACTCATTCAAAACACTCAACCTCCTGGAAGCCTCAGCTAAAGGACCTCTAGTTTTCCGCACAATATATGATTCCTCAGTTAATAAGCTTTGTTGCACCACATCTCTACAACCTCTCAGCAATTCCAGCAACATTTCCCCCCAAGCCTTCGCGAAACCCTTGATTTGGTCCTTAAAACTCTCAGGCTCCGCCACAACCTCCTCAATCCCCGGCGACTCATACACCGATCTCTTCTCCTCAAACACAGGTGTAGAATACGTCGGCGCAGAGATCTCTACCGCATCTCCGACGAACCTTATCCCGCTATCGTCCATTAAACTCGCTAGCTCGTCTCTCCATGACTTCGCAACTGCAACATCCGCCATCGTCCTATATCTCTCTCTATTATATAGTTGATCAGCTGTAATCCATCGTTTTTTCACCTAAATACTTAGATTACACCAGCTACACGACTCTTCAGCTGAGCTGTTAACATTTACAAATACATATTACTAAGCAAATGTGAACATAAATATCAAGTTTTCCGGTAACAGCTGACTATCTATTTTAGTGCTAGTAAAATTAAGTAGTATTTTACTGATAAAGCGAGAAATGAAGGAAACTCGCCGCCGTGTTCCGGTAGACTTGGCGGAGGAGAGTGGCGGTGCACCGGTGGCCGGAAAACTGGACAGTGGAGAGGGAATATTATAATGGTAATAGTGAGCTGCTCCAGTAGGGAATACTAATTTAGTTGCAACAGCAAATGGACAGGGATTTAAGTAATGTACAATAATTCTGTGGAACCCACTTTTTTCCTTAAAATAAATTATTAAAAAATAATGGATTTTTTTCTCGAAATATTAATTTATGAATTAAGTTTTACATTTACAAAATTTGAAATCATATTAATTCCATATTCAAATATTGATTTGAAATCATGATAACATATTAAATATCGAAATGCAAATTTAATGAGCATTTTATTTGAAAAATTTATATTTTTCAAATGTCAAATTATTCAGGGATTAATACTTTATAAAGATATTCATCATTTGATATTTTTAAAGAGAAAGTATTAAATATATTCTTAAATTTGGCGCAAGTTATTAATTTTATCTCTGAACTATTGATAGTTTTAAAAATATATTTTTACTTAACTAAATAAATTAAAATACATTCTCGGTCTATGATATTTCTAAAGAGAAAAGTATTAAATATATCCTTGAATTTGGCGCAAGTTATTAGTTTTATCTCCGAACTATTGATAGTTTTAAAAATATATTTTTACTTAACTAAATAAATTAAAATACATTATCGGTCTATCACAAGTGTTAAAAACACCCCTTAACTTATTAAGAATTGAGGGATATATTCCACTCTTATTACAAGATCAATGACGTATTTAAGTTCAGTTAGTCAAGTAGTAGAGTGTTTTTAACATTATCAATAGTTTAATGATGAAATTAATAATTTGTACCGAGTTTAGAAGTATTTTTAATATTCTTCTCCATTTCTAAATATTTATTTTATCTCTAAACAAAATTTATCATTGATGTTATTATTATCATATTGTTATGGATATTGACAAGTAAATTTTAAAAAAAATGATAAATTTGGTGCACTGAAGCTCCCATTATACATAAGATCTGTGGAAAGGACCGATCACAAGGATCTATTATATACAATCTTATCTTGCATTTCTAGCATAGATTATTTTCAAGATTTGAATCTATGATCTTTTAATTACATAGTAATAAATCTATCAGTTACTTCTAAGTTTTTCCTTTATTGACATATATAAATAACAACTGTAATATTTTGTATAGTGTTACTGAAACATATTTTATATCGTTTCATTGAAAAATATATATTCAATACGATGAGATTGTTCATATCATGCGACAAAATTTTATTAATTGGTAGTGTGGTGCATGTGAGGTTTGCTTTTCTCCTGTGGAGCGACGCAGAAATATTATAATGTAACGTAAAATATACTCTCTCTTTCCTGTTCAATCCTAACCGACCATTGCAGTTTCCATTAAAGTAAAAAATGTTGGCTCAACAAAAAGTAAAAGTGTCTCTCTTTCAACAAATAATATTTTATTGAAACACTCTTCGTATATATGCTAATGGTATCATATAGTAATTGAGAATTTTTTTTTGAAGCATAGCAATATTTTCACTGAATATTGAAATACAGTTTTTCTTAATATATTGTCTATGTTTCATTTATTTGTGAAGTAACACTTAGTCAATGCAACTCTTGACGCGCATCATGGGTCATCCTAAAACAGTCGCTCTATGTTTTAAATATAGGGGTCAGACTGCATACATCTGATCCCCCTTATCCTGCAATGGACGGGAGCCTTTGAGGCAGTGGGATAATATTGTTGTTGTAATATCATCAGAGTGAATATTTACTCAGTAGTAAAAAGAGTGATTTAATAGTATTTTTACATGGACACAATCTCTTTCTCCTTAGAGTATATATCAAATACATGTTAATAGTTAAAAATAATGGGATATGATAAAGGCTCATGAATAACTTTTCTTTTTGGATACAATTCTTTTTCCTTTTTTCAAAACTAAAAAATGTGATTGATATTTTCAACTTTGTTCTTATACATCTTATCAAATAAATTGGAGTACTAATATTTTGAATGATGTGAATCACATCTAGAGAGTGAAAGATGTTCATTCAAACTCGTTATTATAAAAATTTCAAATCCTTTTCGGTAACTCATTATTATAAAAAATTTCAATCTTTTAAATATTAAATTGAAGATTGACAAAGTAGTTTAAGAGATTCAATTTTTTTTAAAAGAAATTAAATTTACATTTTAGACATGTTATTTTAAATTTTAAATCTGTTAAGTCAAATTTTTGAATCCATTACTATATGATATCACATAATCCATTTTTTTAAAGTATAATTTTTTTATCCTAATTTATTATCGTTCAAAATTTATACAGTGATTATTAATTTAATTTCCATGACTTCATGTTATTTTAAACCACCAAACAATATAAACACAAAGTAAATTGATTATTTAATTAAAAAATGAAAAGCAAAAAAGTTGATTTAGTTGACTTTTTTCCTAGAATGTGTTGGACATATATTCCCTTTGGATATCAAATTTTCAAAAACTTTTAGCAACTATTAAGCTCCTTTAATTAATATATTTTTCTTTTAAGTTCCTCCTAAAATATATCATATTTTTATAGTTTAAAAATAATTCACTTTAATATTTTTTCACATGTAAATAAATGATACAGCGAACAAAAAATATTTTTTTACTATTGATCTATTTATCTCATTTTTTTTTAAATGTACATAGATTATTTAATTTTGAGATAAACTCGATCGAAATTGAAAGGATGAATCAAATCTAATCAAAAGGAAAGAAGGATTAGGCTTTTTTTGACTTTTAGAAAAAATTAAGGATTACAGAACTCAAGGTACCAATACAATAAAAAACAGTTGTGTTATCTGAAAAAGTTTTCATCTGTTATGTATTTATAGCATTTTGACAACCTGATCGAGTGGTAAAACAGAAGAACTGCAAATTATTTTTTATCCAATTCAAATTCGGGTGGTAGTTGTTTCAATATCTTAAGGATACATATATATATCTATGATTAAAAATTGATTGATAGTATTATATATCCTGTCTTGTATAGAATATTTGAAAACAAACAAATGCACACATATGTTATTTTACATCTCATTCGAATCTAATTCGAGTAGAAGATAGTCACGATACTAAATCAATAGATTAAGGTATCGATTAGATCTAAGTAAAATAATAGTAAACTTTGTGTATTCACAATTTTTCTTCCACACCTTACTTTTGAAATTTCGCTATTAATTTCTTTCATTGTTGTACTAGTAACTAATTAATCATTTGATAAGTGTAATATAGGTGTATTCTCGTGTCTTGCTAGCCTCTCTCACATGTATTCCTCGTTATGTATTATTATTTTAGAATGTATCAGATAGTAAAAATATATGTATTTAATTATTTGATATGAATTACTAATTAATGAGATAATTTATAATTATTTTAAATTATAGAAAAAATTAACAAATATATAAGAAAATATTTGTATACTTAATAAATAATTTTTTCTAAAAATTAAATGGTTGATAATTGTTATTTGATTTTTAACAAATGGAGCTAAAGATTGACTATTTTTTGGCCTTGAAATATGATGGAATAAACCATAATGACTCTTTAAACTATCTGCACTTTCATTTGTGAAGTAGCAGTTAGTCAATGTAACTTTGAACGCTCCTCATGGGTCATTTAAAAATAGCCGCTTTATATTTTTAAACATAGAGTGTACATCCGATCCCCTCACCCCGCAATGACGATTAAACATAGGGTATGTTGTTGTTGTAGCTAATTTGCTAATTTTCACTTCGTGAAGAGGCTCAAAGCACCGTCTCTCTCCGCCGCCTTCACCGAGGCCCACCAGCTGTCTCTGTCGCCGTCTCCGGCGTCCACCATCTGTCTCCACCGTCCGCTGCCTGCACCGACCGTCGCCCGTTCACACAGGTGTTTATGTTATCGCATATTTATATTAATTTTGCATCAGTTCTCAGACTGTTTGATTTTTGAAAGTGAAAACGTGCGTGTTTTGTCCAGATTAATATGTTCTAAGATTAACAATGTGGAAGTGGAAAGGCTCAGTGCGTAATAGTCGATTTTAACCTGTGTTATTTGCTGAGTTTATTCAATTTCTGAGCAAAAGCTGAATGCCTTTGGTATCCTAACAATGATTATAGGTTGACTGCAAATTTTAGGTTGAATTTTGGTTTATTGCTTTGATATTAATTGCTGCAAACCAAATATTGGCTTGGACAGTTCTGGGAGCAATTTATTCACCTGTTATGAAAGATTATATTGAGATAAATCTTCATGTTAATGAACTTATATTCAACTTTTTAGCTTTAAAGTGGTTTGTAGTGTGAAAAAACTTAACGAGAATCTTGGTTTTCGCATATGAGTATCACTTATAGTTTTGTGCATATGCATAATTTTATCCACTCATGGTCTGCATAGCTACAATGTCAATCTTTTAGTAGACAAAGGCACTCTACACCAGTTTCATAGCCCAATGGATTCAGTCTGTAATTGAGATTAGCTTTCAGACCTGAAGCATCAGAGAATAGAATGAACTTACCCCGCAGTAACTGCACTGGTATTAAGTGTGCCCTAGTAAACAAAAGTAGGTCATCTGCAACACACAGATGGACTACATCTAGTTTTTAGCACTTAGGATGGTGAGATACAAATCAGTTTGGTGCTTCAGTGTGGAAAGACATCTGTTTAGATACTCCATCACCATAACAAAGCCATAGGATGATATTAGATAATCCTGTTTCAGTCCACTTTTTTCCCTTGATAGTATCTGATAGTCTATCATTATCACGAAAGTGCAACTGACAGCTGTTCAATAGAATATCATTTGATGGAGTCATACTTTTTGTAGATCCACCTTTTGTCATACATCTAGGTGAGATGCATTTCCTAGTATAGCCATTAACCAATTCATGGCTCAATATATATTGTCTGTATGAGGCTACAAGGTAAATCAAATTTCAATACCACATCGTTTGTAAGAGTGCTGCAAGACATTGAAACAAGCTTTAAGTGATATGTAGTGTGAAAAAACTTAAGAGGCTTATGGTTTTTGCAAATGAATATCATTTATAGCTTAGTATATATGTATAGTTTTGTGAGAAGCTAGATAAAATAAATGAGCAACCAAATCCAATGCAGCAAACGTTGCAGAAGTAGTATGTCAATCCACTGGATTAGAGCCTTTTTTTGTCTAAAAGTCTTAAATTTCTCTTTCACATAAACATGGATTTTTTAATTTAATTTTATTGGTAAATAATTTTATTAGTCATGGGAAAATCTCCCCTACTCAAGCAGTATTCTGAAACATGAATAATTCTTATTCCAGACAGTAAAATTCAAGCAGGTATCAAGATTATGTATGTGTTCGGAACTTCCTTTATTTTTGTTACTGAAAAAGTATGAATCTGGAGCTGCCACTATCTGGAACATCTATATCTTCTCTTTTTAGGGTAAATGATCAGGAAAAGGACATTCTAGAATAGAAGATAAAGCATAGATTTTTGAGAAAGAATCTCCTCACTAAACACATCAAAGGAATCTCCTCACTAAACACATCAATATAAAGAGATCCTTAAGGGGTATGTAAAGCGTGACAAAATTTGTAACAGAAAATATTGAGTCAAGATATGGAAGAAAGAAGCAAATATTCAATGCTCTGTTATAAATGCCTCATGCTAAGGAGTGATCTGATGGTAATGAACCTCTACTTTCAATTCTAAGGTTGTAGGTTTGGGTCACCCAGGAAGGAAAAAAAAAGGTAGCTCACCGGGAAGAGGTTTAAAGAAAAACTCGTAAAAATCATATAAGGATTATTGGGCTTGTATCTCGGCCCATTGTAGTGAATTGACCCAAACATTCTCATATATCAATTTAACACAATTTTCTTAATATTCAGTTTTTACTATCATTAGTATTACCAAATATAAAGCCCAAAGGAGAGAGGGGAGCACAACAATGGCGAATGAAACAATGGCTGAACAGCAAAAGAAACGAACAATGGAGGCATTAGAGCGAAGATTCGCTCAAGCAAAAGCTGAAATTCATCAACAACAGCAAAAGAACAAGAAAATCGCAGTTATTACAACAAAAACTCTAGCTGAAAACAACATTGGACTCACCTCCCAGAGTATAAATTCTTCACCTTCGCCATTCAAATCAATGACAACTTCCTCAGCTTCGTCATCCAAACAAGGTTCTGTCGTTTATCTTTTCCTTTACGTGTCACTAGTTTTTAATATATATCAATCAACTATCACGTGGAGCCAGAATTTTCATTTGAATTAGTTAAACTAAAATCCTTGAGATAATTGTGGATATATTTGTTGGTTCGTTTTCAACTGCATTTTTTATGCAAAAAAAGAGGCAGAAATTTAGTGCAAAAAAGTTGTGTAGCTTCGCCCTTGTTGATTTTACTAGGTTCAGTGAATTTAGATCCCACTAAATCAATCAATATCTTCTAATTTTTTAATTTTTTTTGAAACTATATTATTTGTGGTTCTGCTTGTTGAGGAAAAAAACCGCATCCTTAATTATTTCGAGGATTTTACTTCAAAGTCAAAGAATAATTCAAAATGAAATACTAGTATTTTCCAGTGTTCCGATATTTGGCACTATTTCTATTTGATGCATCAAACCATTTTTTGATTTGGCTACGACTTTTTCAAACGATTTCTGAAGTTATTGTGATTTCTAGAGTGAATTTGTAGCCTGTCTAGAACTTTTAAGAACCCTAGGTTCAGTGCTAAACTGTGGATTTTTTTCCTTATAATTCTCTTTGAGTCTGTTAACTTTCAGCATCCAAAAGCAGTGTAAGTTGGTGTTTTCCAGGAACGTAAGTTAGACATTTTAATGTGATCCCTCTTGATTTCATTCTCCAAAAACAAATTAAAAAAGAATGCTTCTTGATTTATCTTATCCAAACATTATCCTGGTTTATTTTTGTAGGCCATATATCTTTTTCTGGCTATACATCTACTCAAGGTACAACCTATCTTCTGCATGCTTCTTTTTGATTTTTATCCATAGAAAGATATACATGAGATTAATCCAGGATGCTAAATTTCATCCGGCAACTTAGATGTTGAACTGGATAATCCAGCATACCTTCAGATATCCCATTCAGTAGACGATAATCTTCTGAAAATTACCACTGAGGTAAGAATAAACGTGATCAATCTAATGCTTCAAGTATGTGCACTATTTGTCAGTAGCTTCTCCATTACTCATCCCCTTTGTTTTGTTGCAGATTTCTCGTAAAAACATGGCTGCTAATGATATTTTGCACGATCTTCTCCAACGTGGTGATTCTGCTCAGAAATATATGCAGGGGTCAAAAAATGTGAAAGTTGATAACTGGATTCTTCTTGATAATTTTGTGAAAAAAAGCACCATTGCTAGTGGAGCTCGTAATCGGGCTTTTCGGAGACAGTCAAAGAGATCTAAAAGGCATATGTCCATAAAGCAACATAAGAGGCTTGGGTCATTTGATTTGCCTCAGGAGTTCCATAAGTGAGTTCCGTCTACTTTTTTGTGTAAGAGAGTTTTAGATTGCCCTTTTAATTTTTTCTGCCCGTTTCAGTGAGGAATTATGTGTAGTTTTCAAACTAGCTTTGTTTGACTAGATGAGTCTAACTATGTCAGAAGTTGAATGTTGAAGTCCCATGGTAATTTGTAGATTCAATTGTGGTTTGATTATTTATATATTTTGATATTGTAAAGATTTTCTGCTCTTTTTTCCTTTTTAAATTTAAATGGAGTATTGATTTGAGCAGCAAAGTTATGCAACTCACTTTCTGGTGTTGCCTGAATCATCTCCTGTTCTGAAAACTCATTTATGGCTTGTTCTGCAGCTATGACATCTTCAGGCCAATGCATGATAAGTGGAAAGACTACATGACAAAACTCCTAAAGAATATTGGGTTGGTGTTTTGTTTCACCACTTTTTTATGGCTAAGATTTTTGAAAAAAGGCCTTTTCTCTAGTGATTCTGATAAACAATTGACCTTTATGTCTCTCTCACCTGCAGTATCTGTCTTGCAGGAAAAATCAGTTATCACAATGTCTTCTTAATGCAGACTTACATGGTGCACTAATTCTAGGCAAGTATAAACCATGTCTCCTCCTCTTTAACTCTTCAAAACTATTACAAGGAAATTCTATATTATTACTGGCTGATTCTGTCTTGTCATTAATGTTTTACAAGGATCTAAGCATTTTTTTAGTGATGAGATAAATTACGATAAGGGGTTATCTTATCTAAAGCCTGCATAATAGAACTTCGATAGACAAAATTTTCACTGTTTAACTGTTGCACGGTGTGGCACATACACACAGATAATACAACCGTTTGTTTCCGAGACATTATGACATTTATTTCATGCAGTTGTTCAGTGCAAAATAGCAGGCTTTATTGGCATACGTGGTATCATGATTCGTGAGACCGTAGAAACATTTGGAATAATCACAGAAGAGAACAAATTCCAAGGTCTATCCTGTTCAACTTAGATTTCGTTGGCTACAATATGTCAGTTATGTTGCACATATATGTCCATTGCAGTCTACTTTCAGTAGCCTTGCTACTGGAGTAGAACAAATATGATGATATCTTGCTCCTCTCCTCTTTTATTTATTTATATTTTTATTCTTAGTTCTTGGTTGAGTGATTTTTGCTTGGGCCACTCACCGTTATGAACGATGAATTATACCACCAATTGAGGCAGTATTTTCAAGTTTGTACATTTTCATTTCAACTAATGCCATTCCATCCTTAGCTTTAAAAGCTTGTATTTCAATTTTGAATCCAAAGGAACTTGGTACCTAAACCATTTTGCTATTGTTTTGAAAGAAATCTTTGGGTAATAGTCATCCCCTCCTGGGAACTATACCTCTATATAGGCTCATCTAGTAAATACTCCCTCCAACCTTTTCCTTATTTCAGCTATTCTTAGTTCTTTCACTTTCCATTGTGCTGTGAGCTGTCACCCATGCTATTATTGCAACCTGAACCTTTTACTTGATGCACCTTGTTTGTAATTTGGAAGAACTACGTCTCTTCTATGTTGCTTGGACTCTTCAAAAATACTGCAGCTCATGTTGGATCTGACATGCATTAGGCGGCATTTTGAAGAGTCCGAACAACATAGCTTTTCTTCCCTTATCAATTTGTTCCAAGAGAAGAGAAGGGGATGGGGAAAGAATGCAGAAGACCAGTTCTTGTTAATAACAATTTTTTTACTGCCTTTTCTCATTGTTGCTTATTTGAATTGCAGCTGTACCAAAAAAGCTTTCTGTGTTTATGCTACAAGTGGATTGCTGGAAAGTTACATTGCTTGGAGACAAGCTCATTTCAAGAAACATGACTACATGAAATTGTGAACGCGGATATTCATCATACGGGAAATTTCTTTGCCTTTCAGGGGGGAGTGACTTTATTCGTGACTGCACGTCTAAAAATGTTCCCATAAGCTGTGGGTATAACTAAACATCCTTTTTGCTGTATCATCTTACAGATGAAGAATGATTTCAATAGATGTATTATAGCTTGGAAGATGATCAATTGGTCTACTTTTCATTCATTCAGCCAGGTCGATCAAAAGAAAGGTGATGTTGGGCTTACAGTAAGAGAACAAAGGTGGCATCTAAGGGAGTAATTAGTTTTGAAATTCGAATACTGTAGTAGAATTGAACGAAGAATTGCAATGTTGGGCTTACCGTAAGAGAACAAAGGTGGCATCTAAGGGGGTAATTAGTTTTGCAATTCGAGTACTGTAGTAGAATTGAACGAAGAATTGATGCAACAGTTGTATATTTTTTATGGGGACACTGGTCAAGGAGCATATCAGTTGGCATAACCGAAATTCAACAACTAGAAACACACTGTAAATCTCACAAGTTGGGTCGAGGAGGGTAGTGTGTATGCAACAACACCTTACCCTGTGAAGGTAGAGATGTTTCAGTAGACATTCATTTTGCTAATTGGAATATTCCTCGTGTTGTTTAGAATGATAATTGTTTATAAAATTATTAAACTCAAAATTCTGAATCTATCCTGTCGATATTTTATGTGTTACACATTGACTCTTAGAATCGAAGATCCACATACTTAATTGCATAAAGTCATCTCTATGAAAGGAAAAGAACAAAGAAACTAATTTCCTAGTCCTAAAACAAAGAAGATTGATGCACTAATTAAAACATACTTTCGTTCTATATTAAGATAAACTATATATGATAACAAAGCAAGGTAACATAGCCCTTGAATTCAAAATATTTACTTCTCCCTTGTTATCTTCTTTGCATTTTGCAATCACTCTTGAAACTATAATAGCTTTCTTTGAAACTCCATCTCCAAATTGCTTCATAAGTTTTCTATGTGCACTCCAACAACTAGTAGAAAATGATTCAATCAAATTACTTTGCTCATGAATTCCATGATTTTGGCCTATGATTTTGCATACATCACATGTTTTCTTGCTACAAATTTTTGTCGACTTGTCAAGGCCTAACGAACAAGTAATCATTGCACCATGGTAAACAACTCTTTCTACTTTTTTCTTACTCAAACTTCTCATGGATCTTGAATTCATCATCATCTTCTTACATTCTTCGAAGTTTTCAATAATGTTTTCAGTATGATTCACTTTCAAGATTTTTTCAATTTTGTATTCTACTTCATGCTTCCATTCGAATCGAAAAATATTCTCCACTATCATTTTCAAAGGATTTCCTTCAACAATCTCGTCTAACAGCTTAAACGGTTTGTGCACGTTCAGTCTTGGAGAGTCACAAATGTTGGTACAAGAGTTAAACACTACCCCTTTTCTTGATTTTGAAATCCCTTTGTCTTCAAGTGGATTTTTTTCTTTTTTGGGAGATTTAGTTGAACTTGGCTTTGGCTTGAAACATCTAATGGTAGAACTTGGATGACAAACAAGAATTGCTAGAGATGTCATTAAGAGACATTTTTCAGCCATACTTTTTAATGTGTCTTTTTGGTGTTGGGAATGACGCCTAATGTATACTAAAATTTAAAAGGGCTAAGAAAATCTCAATATTAATGATCAAAATCAAGAAAAATATTCAATTTGATATTATTTTTTTCAGTACTTTATAATATGGAAATTTGAGAACTTATAAGGTGTAAATAAAGTTTAGATTTGGAAATTATTTTACCTTGTTAATATTACCTTTTTTATCTTCAATTATGATGATTTTATAGCCATTTACATAACCTAACATAATCTACAAAAGGAAATTTATGGATTCTAATGAGTTAGATTTATTTTATTTCCACAAGTCGGATGGAGTCAAAGATTTACTATTTTTTGACTTTGGGATATGATGGAATAAAGCAAAATGGCTCTTTAAACTGTCTGTGTTTCTTTTAATTCTGAAGTAGCAGTTAGTCAATGCAACTTTCGACGCTCATCATGGGTCATCCGCAAACATTCGATATATGTTTTAAACATAGGGGTCGGGATGCGTACATCTAACCCCCCTTATCCCGCAATAGGCGGGAGCCTTTGAGGCAATGGGAAAATGTTGTTGTTGTAATTAGTTAGATTTATTCAAATTAGTACAATTAATTAAATCTTTTTCAATGTATCAATTTATTTTTAAAAAATTAAATATAAAGACTACCCCAAATTATCCCCCCCTAAAAAAGACCCACGATTGTAATATCTAATTATTGTGTATTCAATTCTTTGTCACGCACCTAGTTAATTCAATACAATAATGCGCAATCAATTATGATATACTTCTTTTATATCAAATTATCTATTATGATTTTTTCTCATATGCTCGTAAAAAAATATTAAGGTATAATATATAAAAATGATCTCAAACTTGGCATAACTTTTTATATTGAAACTCAAATTTTCATAGTGGATAAATATGATCTTCAACTTGGTAATTCCTCAACAAATAGGCTCAGTGTTAAATCCAACTCGTTCAATTTATTAAAATTTGAACAGATTGATAACTCATCCATTTATTAGCTCAACTCATTTAAAATTGGATTGATATTCAACTCGAATTGACTTTAGAGAGATTTTGTCAAAATATTTTTTTATTTGATATATTTTATATAATTAAAACTAAAATATATATATATATATATATATATATAATTTAATTAAATATTAAAATATTTAAAAATAACAAATAAATTAAATCTTAACCCGCTTTGTAACTCATCACTCAACCCATTTATTGACCATTATAATTGATTCTAATTTGACCCGACCCATTATAATTGATTCTATTTGACCCATCCGGCCAATTGCTTGCCTTCAAAATTTCAGTTAAGAGTCCTCTTGTGTTCATGGCGGCATTTCTTCGTAGATCACTCATCTCATCTCGTGACTTTCTATATTCTCACCGCCAACAATCCTCTCTCCGTTCCAGCAACCACATATTCCAATTTTTCAGGAAGCACACATCGCCGGCAATCCAAAAGTCACCGTTTGAATCGACCATACTCAGAATACTTGGCAATGAAATTGAGTATCAGTTGGATTAGGCCCCTCCTCATTCGGTAAATCTTCAACCGATCTACTTTTAGTCACGAAATTTATCTAGACGATGAATTTTCCCCTTTCTACTGTATTTGTGACTGCTCCGTATTTACTGGCTTAGTTATGCAATACTTTTTTTTGGGAACACTTACATTACATCAGGTGTTTAAGTTTGGCTGGAGATTGTAGTAGAATTTGGAGATCAGTGTGAAATTTAAAGGATTTTTAACTTTTCCCAAGACGAATTTATTGGGTAGATGAGTGGTATTGGTCTGAATCCGACTAATTTGGGATGAACGTTGGCTTCTGAATGCTACTACTGCAATAGAACATCCAATTTTTTGGGTCATATATCACCATTGTATATTCATTATCAAGTACTACCAAAGAAATGTAGGATATTGTGGTACACTCGATAGGGTCAACCAAGCTGTTTTTTTAGGGCTTAAGGACAATTTGAAACTCTACTTGGTCCGAATTGAGCTTTACTATGTGGTGTTGTCACGAAGAAGTTGAATTAATCCACTCTACATCTACCTGGTAAGTTAGTTTGGTTTGCTTGAACCTCTAATGTCATGAGATGGTTAAAGATGACGTGCAGATCTTTAGGGGTTGATGAGGAATATATCTCAGCCTTATGTAGGCCAAGGAAATACTAGAACCATATATCATATTTTTTTCTTTCTTTTGTGGATATCTTGGGAGACAATAGGTAATGATTTTCTGTATACCTCTCCCTATTTGCAATCCATAAACTTAAGTTTACGCCATTGGAAAGTTTGGAGGACACTAAAACGTAAATGGAGCTGTATGATCAATTCAGGGACTAGTAGCCTATATTGACATCCTCAGAACTAAGCCTATTGGTTTTATCACTTGGTCACTAGAGGTAGGTTTGTCTTTAGATTGGTGTGCTTTTGGTTCTATAAGCTTGTCTATTTATGTGATGGAATGTCTTCAGACTGTCTCATATCTTCAATGTGTCTAAGCTGTTTCATTCATCCATGTGCTTGGATGTATGTAATGACAATGTGGAAACAAATCACTATCCTTTTAGGAGAAATAATTTCTTATAACCAACAAGAATTTTCTATGGTACTTGGCTGCTAATTCAGTTGAATTGTTTATCACGTAAGAGAGCAGTTCTTTCAGTATCAACAGACTGCAATTTCTAGTTTCTGTTTATTCCATCCATAGATAAAAAATAAGGACAACAAGAGGATAGTTTATTCCTTGTCAACCAATTTTCTTTGTTATTCTGCAGTGTATTTATGGTATAAAAATCTCTAATTAGCTTACTTGTCTTTCTGCAATTTAGATAGGAAACTGTAATATAGCTCTGTTATTTCTTCAAAGTCTTTCTAAATGTCCAATTTCAATGGTGATATTTGCGTACCTGTTGTTTCTCACGTTTAATGTTCGCTTTCACCAGCCTGATACAAAGTTTAACACATTTATGGTGGAAGATCGGCCAGGCGAGCAGTGGATTACCTTGAGGAGAAATTTGGCAAGGATGACCATATCAAAATCAAGGCAAGGATGATTGATGGAGCAATTACTGTTCCAAAAGCAAATGATGAGAATTTAGGGGAAGATGTGCGGCTTCACATAAGTGTGCTAGTTGACATATGGAAGGGTGAAGGTCGTGAGTTCTTGGAGTTCGTTTATTCATCCTGGCCAAATTCCTTGGAAATTCAGAAAGTTTACTCACTCAGAAGCGATGGTTCTCAAGCTCAGCCTTATATGGGGCCCAATGTTAAGCACGAGTCATCTTCTTACTTTATTATATTGTGTATACATTATACTTATCTATTTCACCCATTTAAGGAGTAGGAATCCCCAAAATAAGAGGATTAAAAGGGAGCTGGATGTTTTTCTCTTCTATCTTTGTTTCTGCCCGCATGGCCTTAAACATAACCAGTTTCATGTTTGAGGACAGTGATCAGCAGTCATGAATCAGATCATCCTGGCAGCACGCTATACTTTTCTTTAGAGAATAAAATAAAATAGGGAGTGACAAATTATTTGAAAAGTTACTCTGGGCAGCTGTTCTAGTGTAAAAATGTGAAATATGCTGAACATCAAAATGCTAACACTTTCCTCTGGATATAGTCTTCTCATAGTCTAGCGAAATTAATAGAACTTCATTTTGATAAATTGTCTTATGTAGGTTAATTTCATTGCAGTTTTTGTTGTTCCATACTAATAGTTTTAGTATTACTCCTGTAGTTTCTTGTCCTTTGATGTTTGGTACTATCTGTTGTTTTTTGCACTTCGATGATCTTATCATTTTTTTTATAGTTTTCCATTTTTGTAGAATGCTTAGACATGCTTCCTATAGTATTTTACTGTGACTTCTACCCTCCTGCTCTTTCTTTTTTTGACCTGCTTTGAAATGCTTTCATTTGAGCCAAGGTTCCAGCATAAACAACCTCTCTACCTTCCAAGGTAGGCCTAAGTTTGCATACACTCGGTATCTACTCTCCTCAGAACCTACTTGTAGTACTGCACTACGAATGTTGTTGTTTGCTCCTGACTTTTTGATACTTGTTTTGTTATATTTTCAGGGATTTGAACTGTGGCTTCCGAGATGGCCTAAATGAATTCCTAAAGGCAAGAGGGATAAATGATGAACTTTCGACATTCCTTCATCAATTTATGATGAATAAGGATAGAATTGAAGCAATTGGATGGTTGAGAAAAATCCAATCTTCTATTGAAAATTAGAGGTATGTCTCTGTTCTCTCAAATCCATGTGCTTGGATGTATGTAATGACAATGTGGAAACAAATCACTATCCTTTTAGGGATAAATGTGATTTTTTGCATGAGGTTTCTACTTGTCTTCTTACCTCTGTATTTACCAATGCATCAATTTGAGAACTGTTGATGTGTAGATGTTAAACAACGAGATCATAATATTGTTTCTCCAGTCATTACTTGCTATGCAACCTTAAGTTGGTGGACCTCCTCAGACGCGAAATATCTATTGACTAGGTAACTAATGAAAGAATGATAGTATCCATAGGCCTTTTCTTCTTTATTGCTGAAAGAATATGGTTAACCTAGGAAGAGTAAATAAATGGATATAGATCCCATCTGTAGCTGTTAACAGTGTGATGCACTAACACTCTTTAAGAGTGGGACCGGGACGTCCCAAGCTTGGGAGCCTTTGATACTTTTAGTAGATCTTCTATGATAAAATGCACTACTTCGTCTAAAATAAAAATTGCGAAAATAGTCAAATTTGCTTTACAAACCAAATGGAGCAAAGTTGTCTTTCGGTTTTATATTTCCCCTGCAGAGGACAAATCCTTACAATTCTGTTGACCTCTACTGGAGCTCCAACCTGAGCGGTAATTTTTCAACCAATTGGGCTTTTTCTCAAAGCATTTAGACGTGCATCCATCAAATTCACGTTGGAGCTACGTTAATGGTGAGGGCACATATGAGACAATAAGCTAAACATGAAGGGTATAAATGGACCAAAAGTGTAACGAAGGGCAAAATTAAGAAATTACGGAACAAATTTGAGCTTTCCATTTTTCTCCAATTATGAATGCTGACAGTATTTTGCATAACACTCATTCTTATGAATTAGTTTGTAACAGCGAACTACAGTGTCTATGGCAATCAATTTCCATAAAACATTCTGATATAATAGCCAGGTAAACGTTTCTACTAGAGATGATCACATTGTTTCTATATAGAGAAGCACAACAGTTGAATAAAGCTCATACATCATTCTGAAGAACAAGTGTCCTTCTTGATGGCACACAGGACATAATCTCTGCGGTCCTCCTCGTACTTAAGAAGAATAACCATAGAAAGTTGATACTCCTTCATGATCCAATGTCCATCTTCATGCTCGTAATGCATCTTTTTCTTGTGTCCAATAACAATTGTTGATGATGAATTGTGCATATTATAGTGAACCAGTTTTCCCTCGTCTTGTTGTTTCCAAAAGCAGCCATGATCAATCCTGTTGCTTTTCTTTGTGATGAAGTATCGATAACTACTGTCATCGTCATCATATAATCCTCCAGAGGGTACTCCCTGATTGTAAATCTCCCATGGCTCTTGTTGACCATAGACATCCATGTTGGTGGTGATAAATCCAGCATCATGCATCTCTTGCTTCACCACAAATCGTAATAAAAACTTAAGTATTTCTGAATCAGTTGGATAGAAACGGTACCCCTCTTTTTGCTCCAACTGCTCCATGCCTGGGTTTTTTTTAGATGTGACGGTAAGGTTTCCTGAGAATTTATAGAGTTGGTTTCATTTGTATTTCTTTGGCCAAAAGCAATATTTACGGGAACTTTTCTGTCGAAGGTCGGTTACAATTTGCTTTCCCAATAAGGGCACGTTTCTCTATAAGCGTAATAAATTATTTTCTTATGCTATAACATATCTGCTTAATTTTATGATTACTATTAATGTGTTTAAATAATTTTATTATGTCATTTGTATTAATTATTATTTAATTATTTTTTATATACTTCAACTATGAAATTATAATATTACATGTAATAAATCATTTTCCTTAAAAGCAACACCTGATTTAGGTGTCTGTTTCAGTTGTTTGATATTATCCATAATAAATCTTTTTTCTAATGGCTTCAGCTATGAATAATTTAAAATATTTCTAAAAATAAATATAATTTTGATTGACTCCCAGAAATTAGAACTTATGAGTGCAACAGAAATTAGAACTTATGAGTAATGTGCATTATTTAAAAAATACTTTAAAATATTATAAATTCAAATAATATATATATATATATATATATATATATATATATATATTAAAGTTATTGATTCTTTAAATTTTATCTAGATCACATAAATTAAGAAAGTGCAATGCACGGCCTTGGCCACTAATACTTAAAAAGACTTTCAATAATATTTGTCCAATTTTAAAAATTAAGAGATAAGTTATATTTTTATATCTATTTTACTTTTATTATTAAATATTATTCAATATCTAATATATTTCAATTTAATATATTGAAAAGAAAATATAGTAATCCTATTTTTATTATTTACTATTTCTTAATATATATATATATATATCAAAATAATTCTGAATAACTATTGTTACAAAGAGAAAATAAATACGAAAACTTCTGATTTCAACAAGAACTAAGGATGAAAATATTCTAATTTCTTCCCGGGGGCTTGAGCGCACTACTACTTATGCATTATATCAGTTTGTCATCGTATTAAATACATATCTCAAATTATTTATTCACTTAATAGATTAAAATAAACTAATTGAAATTTTGCTCATTTTGTTTCTTCAATCAATACTTTTTGGAAGTGTATATACAATTTTAAAGATTTCTCTGAAAAAAATAAATTCAAAAGCTCATTAAGTCCGCTACCCTGCCCTAGAGTCTAACCTCTACACAGCATATTTGTGAAAGAACGAACTAAATCTGATTCTAAGAAATCAACAGACCTTTGACAATATCGTATAATAGGAATTAACAATATAGGAAGTTTCTTAAACATCCCGTAGCTTCTAGGAGATAAGCTACAAACTTCTTCGCACTCATCCACTAGACTCTACTGAATGATAGCTTTGTATAGATGAGATTAGTGAATCTTAAGCTCTTATATCATATTTCAGGATCCAATTCTGGTCATGATGGTGCATGTTAAATCCCCCCCCCCCTAAGCCTGATACCCAACCCCAGATACTTGTCCAGAGTCACTAGTTATAACTATCCTAAATGTAACTAAATAAACCAACACAACCTACCGAGAATCTGAAAGTCAACTATATAGAGCTATGATAGACATAAGCACACAATCATATATATATATATATATACACACACACATGTGTGTGTGTGTGTATAATAAGATACACAACTAGGAATGCTTCTACATATACTAGATACAAAAGATGGTCGTAAAGAAAAGGAGATTGTCGAGTATCTAAAGTTGTGATGCTTACCAATGTCTCTTGAAAAACACACATTCTAGTGATATTTATATTATCATATTGATTTTACACTCCAACTCAAAGCTCTTCCTTTTGAGCTCCATCTTAAATTCATTGCCGCTTTCACTACTGATTTTAAACTACAACTTATAAATATGAATTATGTTCTTCATATAAAAAATATAATTTAGTGCACTAAAGCTCTCATTCTGCACGAATTTGGCTCTCATTCTGCACGGATTTGCAAAAGGGACGAATGACAATAGTTTATAAAATTATTGAACTCAAAATTTTGAATCTACAGTTATCGATATGTACTTAGTTATATGTGTTACACATTTGACTCTTCCAGTTGAACATCCACGTACTTTAGGTGCATAAAGTCATCTCCATGGAAAGAAAAGAAAAATAAACTACTTTTTTAGTTCTAAAACAAAGAAGATTGATGCACTAATTATAAAATATTTTTGTTCTATATTAAGATAAGCTATATATGATAACAAATCAAGGTAACATAGCCCTTGGATTCAAAATATTTACTTCTTCCTTCTTATCTTCTTTGCATTTTGCTATTACTCTTGATACTATAATTGCATTCTTTGAAACTCCATCTCCAAATTGCTTCATAGTTTTTCTATGTGCACTCCAACAACTAGTAGAAAATGATTCAATCAAGTTACTTTGCTCATGAATTCCATGATTTTGGCCTATGATTTGCATACATCACATGTTTTCTTGCTACAAATTCTTGTCAAGGCCCAATGAACAAGTAATCATTGCACCATGGTTGAAAACTCTCTCTATTTTTTTCTTACTCAAATTTCTCGTGGATCTTGAATTCATCGCCATCTTCTTGCATTCTTCGAAATTTTCAATAGCCTTTTCACTATGGTTCACTTTCAAGATTTTTTCAATTTTGTATCCTACATCATGCTTCCATTCGAATCGAAAAATATCTTTCAGTATGGTTTTCAAAGGATTCCTTTCAACAATCTCGTCTAACAGCTTAATCGATTTGTGCACGTTCAGTTTTGGAGAGTCACAAATGTTGGTACAACAGTTAAACACTACCCCTTTTCTTGATTTTGAAACCCCTTCGTCTTCAAGTGGATTTTTTTCTTTTTGGGAGATATAGTTGAACTTGGCTTAGGCTTGAAGCATCTAATGGTAGAACTTGGAT
>JAOTQR010000109.1:1417936-1431969 GCA_025774065.1 Solanum ossicruentum | reverse complement strand
GACCCATGAGGAGCGTCGAAAGTTGCATTGACTAACTGCTACTTCACAAATAAAAAAAGCGCAGATAGTTTAAAGAGTCGTTTTGCTTTATTCCTTCATACTCCAAGGCCAAAAAATAGTCAATCTTTGGCTCTATACGAGATTGATGGAACTAAACAGTATAGTATATCATTTATAAAATTTAAATGAAAATTTATATATAAAGTAAATCCCCATCCTCAATTCTTTAAAAAAAATTATTTTTATTTTTAAAGTTTGCTTTGGGATTATAAAGAAAGATATTATTTTTATTTGGAGAAAATATGTGAAAAATCTTATTAAAAAAATAAACTAGTAGTTTTATTGAAGTTTTTTTTTAGAAAAATAAAATTTAGGGCCATGATTAAGATATGCCTTTTTGTTTTTTAATAAATTATAAGAGAATCTTTAAAAAATTCAAAGTTATAATAGTACATATTTTAAAATTTTTTAAAAAATCTGTACATACTTTTATTTTATATAGACAAAGTAATTAATCTCTTAAGGAACAAAGCAATTTAGTAAAATCAATTTAGCTTTCTTTAATTTTTTTATTTAATCAAATTTGAATAATTTTTCGTTATTTTAATATAATATTAGAAGAAACAAGAACTTACTCCGGATAAATTCAAAACTTACTTTTTTATTAACTTTTTATATATTTTTTTAAAAAATCTTTTTTAGAAAACTAAATCAGTTAATTATTTTAATAAATTATTTTTTATAGAATCACTTTAATCCGTAAAGAGATACATTATTTTGATTTAGATAAATTATTTTTTAAAGAATCACTTCATTGTCAGTTAGTTGTTAAGATTTAAATAATGTAATATTTGATTATTCTTTCTAATAACGACTAGTTAATATTTGAAAATGTTATTTGATATTTTTTCAATTTAATTATCTGATATTTAAAATCTACAAATTTAAATAATTATTGAATATTCAAATTCAAAATATTTGATTATTTAGAACCAGCTAAAGTATTTTTAGAGTAATAATTAGTGTCACCAACAATAAAAGGAACAATAGTTGAAATTTCTTAATTTTTTTTTGCTTATATCTTAAAATTGATTATCTAACGTACCTTATAATTTATTTTTAAAAAAATAAAGGTAGTTAATTAGTCTTAATTATATAGTATTTTTTTTTAAAGTTTTTGATTATTGTAGTATGATTGTACAACTACTATATACTAATCCTGTTTAATTTTTTAATGAATTGGTGGGAGGTCCAAATAACAATTTCCTTATTAATATATAAGTTAGATTTTTAATTCAAGAATATCAGGAAAAAAAGAGTTAAGACATCAAATATTATCTCTATTCAAATTCGAAGTGATTAAAAAACATTTTTTTATAAGATCAACTCGAAATATATATGGTCAAACATTTCTTGGCAATTAAATACTTCAGTAAAAAAAAAGTTCTTTGCTCGAGAGATATACCACTTTAGTCCTCAATTGAAGAAACAAGAACGGCAATTGGTAGAAGTTATTTCTCATAATTGATTCAAAGTATTGCTCGAATTACAAGAAAATCAAATACAATTTAAGAAAGTTGGTATTATTCTACATTTGAGAAATGCGCTCTTTAATAAAATGAAAAGAAAAAATAAAAGAGAAAAGTTGTTATCAAATACTTAGCCCTCAATTGAAGTAACAAGAAGGGACAAAGAACAGAATTAGTCGTTTTTCATTATTGATTTAAAGTATTGTTCGACTTTCATAAAAATCAAATATAAGTATTTAAAAAAAAATTAATATTATATTATGTTCGAAAAAAAAAAAAATAACATTATCCTAATGCCTCAAAGGCTTCCGCCTATTGCTGGATAAGGGAGGGTCGGATGTACGCAACCTGACATCTATGTTTAAAAATATAGCGGGACTGTTTCCGGATGACCCATGATGAGCGTCGCAAGTTGCATTGACTAACTGCTACTCCACAATTGAAAGAAGTGCAAATAGTTAAAAAAAACCATTTTGCTTTATTCTATCATACTCCAAATTTATAAAATAGTAAATCTTTGACTTCATCCAAGATTGATGGAAAATATATTTGAAAAACATGTTCCTTAATTAAATGAAAAGGAAAATGAAGAGAAAAGTTGTTACCAATTCCTTAACTTAGGTTGAAAGAGACAAGCAATTATGTGTGTAACTTTTGAAAACAAAAAATCAATAATAATATTAATATATTGGAACATCAAAACTAAAAAAACTAAAGTTAGTTATCAACAAGTTGATTTGATAAGACACATTTACCAACACTAAATTGTTGTTGAACACATTTTAATACTGTTTTGACAATCATTTTCCACTAATTTAGTTTCTTCCTCGAATTCAATAATTTTAATTTTAAAAATTATACATAATATGGTTTGAAAATAAGTTAGTTTGTGATTAATTATATATATTGAAATTAATTATATTTGAGATATACTCTCTTTGTTCCATTTTAGCTGTTATAGTTTTATTTTAATTAACATTTTAAGATAAATAATTTTATCATATTAATATAAAAAGACATTGCAATAAATAATATTTTTTTATAATTTTTTAATATCTAAATTTTTATTTTAAGACTGAGACGTAATTCAAATGTAAAACTTCACTTTCACTAAAATGATTGTGTAATCATACATACACATCTCATTATCAATTTTAAAAAGACCAAACATTTTCTTGACCAATAAAATACAAATAATAATAAAAATTTAAAAGTAAATTTACACTGTAAAAAAATGAAATAAAATAAAATACATTGACTAGAAAACAAGAGGGAATCTAATCCAATAACTCTTGCGTGTTTGGATTTTGGGTAAAAAGACATTGGAAATTTCAGAGAGAGGAGGGGGACGAAGAGCGCGTGTCTCGAATTTAATCGCGTCTATTTATTTTTATTTGTTCAATTTAAGTTATATATATATTTTTTTTAAAAATTAATACAATAAAAACTAATAAACATCCAGTGAAATCTCACAAGTGGAGTTTGGAAAGGGTAGAATGTAGCAGACCTTACCACTACCTCATAGAAGTAGAAAAGTTATTTCCTGAGAACCCTCATTTCAAAACTCATAAGTAGAAAAAACTAGATATGACAAAAAGGAAAAGAAAGGGAACAGAAAGAATGACTAATAATGAATAACACATGACAGTATGTAAATATGATAAAATTAACACATAATACAACATGATAATGAGAACATATGATAAAAGCCATGTCCTCCACCTAACACTACTATATCCCAAGGTCATGCATCCATCTAATCCTATCAATTAGACCGCTACTTTAATTCGCGACCTATAGGTCATGTCCTCAGTGAGATGAAGTTCCGCAATATCATGTCTAATCACCTCCTTTAGTACTTCTTCGATCTACCTCTACCTCTCCGTGTATCTCTTAAAATCAATCTCTCGCTATATTATATTTAATCTTAGATCTTAATAAATGAATTGAGAATTAAGCGAAGGTAAAATTAAAATTTTAAATTTTATATCGCGACTTCTAAATTTAGTATTTACACATGTTTAAAGAACTTTTTAATACAAATATATTGTTTAAGTTACTGAACTCATATTGAGACTTGTAGCTCCTCTTGTGAAACTAAGTAATTAATATTAAATGTAAAACATATTAAAAAAATATTTCTTAATAAAAATGAGATATACCATAGAATGAAGGTAATTAAATACTGGAATTGAAAGCTTACTAGATATATCAAGAAACACATTTTTTTATATCAATCAAAATAGAAAGTAAGATACTTAAATTGAGCGGAGTGATTTTTTTTTTTGTCTCGAGTTTAAAAAATTATTTTTGTTAGAAAGCGTTTTATTTTCCACTGTTTCATACAAATATAATTTTTTTTAGATTTTAATATGAATATCGAACGTCGAGAGAAAAAATAAAAAAAAAGTATTGACGAAGTGAAAGAAGAGAGTGAGGAAAAATAAAAGAGAAATAGTGTATGTCTTGGGAAAGTCTGTACACTATTACTCTCCTTCTCAGGGATTATTATTGTAAGCAAAATCTTGAGCTCTTCAATTCATTTCCTTTCTCCTCTTTCAAGGGTATACTTCTTTTCTTGAAGTTTGAGTTAGTTTTTTTTTTTCTTACTAAAAAATATATAAATGACTTGTTTTCGGATTTCAGAAGAAATATTGAGTTTCACTAGTCTGAGATCTTTCTGTTAATTTATGAAAGATTGTGAGGTACTGTCAGATGTTCTTTCTTTAAAGTTTGAATCTTTTTATGTTTTCATGGGGTTAGTTTTGTTGTATTTGCTTTGACCATTGATTTCTCATGTGGGCTAGTTTCTTTTTTGATAAAGTTTATGTCTTTGAGGAAATATTGCTTTGGTTTTGCAATGTGGCATGAGTTTTTGGCTTCATAAGCTCTTCACTTTCTTTCTTTTGGGAAATATTGGCTGTTAGTTTGTGTTTTCCTTCTGGTAATGTCAGATTGTTCATTTATTAATGTGTCATTGTTGTTCTTTTTGTTAAAGTTTGAATCTTTGTCATGTTTTCATGGGTTTAGTGTAGCTGTATTTGCTTAAGGAATTGATTTTCTTATGTGGGTTTGGTTTCCTTTTTGATGAAGTTTCAGTCTTTGAGGAGATTATTTTTTGTTTTTTCCACCGGGTGTCCGGTGCTCACATAGAAGCCTTATTATATTTGGATTCGTACCTAGCCCCATTTGGATGAAAACACTCCCCGCCAAGGATTTTTCCATTCACAGGTCTCGAAGGAGCGGCCTGCTCCATATACTTTGGTGGTTGTGTTTGAGGAGATATTTGTTTGGTTTTACAATATGAGATGAGATTTTGGCTTCAATGATTTTGTCTATTGATTGTTGAGATGAAAATGCTTTAAATTTTCTTTTTCTTTGGTTTTTCTTTGCCTGTTTAGAGAGGAAAATGAAGTGTTTTTAGTTTCTTTAGATCTGTATAACCTTTCCCAAAAATGGAAATAAATAATAATTTAAGCTTAGTTAATGAAAAATTGGATTAAGTACCCAAAGCCCAACTAACTTTCTTCTTCTTGAGAACATGACTTTCTGCTTTGATGTTGGGCTAAATGGTCCTATTTTCCTGTTGTCTGTTTGCAATGTCTTCAAGGGTTAGAATTGTCTTTTCTGCTTATCCTTGTCCAATTGTTGTTTGGTTAAAAAAGAAATGTTCTTATCCTTTATTGTCTCCTTGTTTCTGTTTTTGGGGTTTATTTGTGTTTTTATTCTAAATTTTGGCAAGCTGTTGGTTGTCGAATACATCTCCATTACATTGAAGTAGGTTCTTTAGCCTTGGAATAATGGGTAAAGTTACCTTCATGTGACCAAGATGTCATTGGTTTAAGCCTTGAAAACGGCCTCTCGCAGAAATGTAAGGTAAGGCTGCGAACAATAAACCTTGTGGTCGGGCTCTTCCTCGGACGTGATGCATAGTGAGAACTTTATTATACCACACTTGTCCTTTTTTTTCTTTAGTTCATGTGTGTTTTGAAGTAATATAAAATAAGAAAGATTCCTAAGTTTGGGAATCATTTCATCTTATTATGTCTGAGAAAAAGTCACTTGGTGATTACTATGTTTCATGTCCACTTTTGAGATATTTGTTGCAATATGATTTCAAATGTCATTTTCTTATGCACCATGTTTGTCCCAAACATGTTATTTCTACACAATGTAAGAACATCAGTAACAGTAACAACAACAACAACATAATGAGTCTAATCTCACAAGTGGGATTTGGGAGGATAGAGTGTACTCAGACCTTGTCCCTACTTCGTAAAGATAGAGAGTCTATTTCAGCTTAACTAAAGCATGTAAGAACATGAGTAAAGATAAAGAAAAAGGAAAAGGGGATATATGGCTTAAGTAATGATATTTGTTTTGCAACTTTTCTTTTCCTTTTTTTGGTTTCTTCTTTTTCCCATCGTAAGGTTTGGTTGGTGGAGTGGAGGTAGTTTATCTGGAGTTCCTTTGAAGGGACAGTGTAGTTTCTTTTGTTTGATTTCCACTTTGAGTGTTTGATTAAAGTTTACATATACTTCATGAATCTTTATTTGTCTTTTGCATATGTACATATATTAGAATTTCTTTCTCAGCCACGGAATCCTCTGAACGATTTCATGTGTTGTGGGTCAGGTGTCCTTTTGTTCTAGATTTTGCTGCTGAGAGGAAATTGATATGCAGACACCAAAAGGAAGGTATATTTTTGTTTCTGTTTCATTTGTGTTGTATGTTGCCTTTCTACCTTTCCAACGTAAGGTTAAGGTCTACGTAACCCCACTTATGGGATTACACGGAGTATGTTGTTGTATTCAAACACCTTGCATTTTTAAAGAAACTCTTTATTTCCTCCTCCTCATGAGACCAGAACATTGGTTTGTTTGTCATTCTGTAAATGTAGATAAATTGGTCAGTTCAAGAGTGTTACAACTAAATAATCCATCAATTATAGTACTCGTATTAAATTATTGCCTTCTAGTTTTTTAGTGCATTCCTTATTAGTTGCTCTTTTTGTTTCCTTTTGTTTCCTTTTCTTTTCCATATCTAGTTTATTCTGCTTATGGGTTATTGAGACGAGGATTCCCATTAAACAACCTCTCTATGAGGTAGTAGCAAGGTGTGCGTACGTTTTATCTCTCCAAACTCCACTTGTGGGATTCCACTGGGTATGTTGTTTGTTGTTAGTTTTTAGTGCAATCATTCTCTAAGTTGGAAGAAGTTGTTCGTCTAGAATTTAGTGGTCCTTTAAGCAAGAGTTAATGGTGTTAACTTATTGAAGAAATTATTCTTGAAATGCTCACAACTGTACTGTACTGTACATGCTATCGAGGTTGAAGATTGGCAGATCTACTTTTTCTGTTTGGGGAAAGAAATTACGTGATGTGGCCTTGCAAGAAGGAACTTAAAGCGTTACGGTGGGCGATCATCTTAAGAAATGACATATTTAAACTTCTGTAACATAGTGGTACTTATCTGTGAGCCTGTAGTAATCCATGTCTTTTTCTGAACTAACTTGTTCTTCTTCTCCCATGTTGCTGAAGGACGGTTTCGGTGGAGGTGCCTCAAAGAACAACTGCCGCTACACTAAAGACAACCCGAAAACTCAAGACTCCAGGGTCAGATGCTGATTCTATTTCATCTCCAAAACCAGCCAACAGGACACCTAAAGATAGGAGTCCAAAAGTTGTTTGTCGCCGGTCACCAAGGAGTCCAGTGGTAGAGGTGCTTGTGTAATGTTATATGTTAGAAGTTTGGATTTTTGAAACTTTTTGAATGGCTTTTGTCACTAGTCTTGGAATGTCAAAAACTGTTCAGTCACGAAACCGTCTTGTGCAGTTACATTGTCCCTCTGTATTGTTGATAATACACCCTATTTAAATTTGTTTGTCTAATTTTGACTTGGCGTGGAGTTTAAGAAAGTAAATAAGACTTCTCAATCTTGTGGTCTTAGACTAAAGACATGTAGAATGTACCAACGTATCCTTTAATCTTTGTCATAAATATGTCATGTGGAAAGTTAGAATTAAAAAGTTGCTAGACGTGGGCAAGAACATATTTACTAGTTATATCATCCTCAATTTTTGATATGAACTAAAAAGGAAAGTAAGACAAATAAATTGAGTGAGGATCAGAGTTGCATACATTAAACAAAGTCCCTTGCTTATCTGACTTTGTAGTTGAAGACACTCGTCATACATTATTCTAACGCTCTTACTTGACAACGCAGAAGCAGCGTCCTGGCAAAGCATCTGACTTGGAATCACAGCTTGCTCAACTTCAAGACGAGCTAAAGAAGGTGAAGGACCAGCTCAGTTCTACTGAATCATTGAAGAAAAGGGCTCAACAGGAAGCTGATGAAGCTAAAAAACAGCTTGCAGTCATGTCAGAAAAGCTCGAGGACTCTAAGAAGCAGCTGCTTGATCTATCGGATTCAGAAGAAGCTCGTCTGCTGGAGTTGCGCAAGATATCACAGGATCGAGACCGAGCATGGCAATCTGAGCTTGAGGCTATCCAGAAGCAGCATGAGTTGGACACTGCTGCTTTGGCCTCTGCCATGAATGAAATTCAGAAACTTAAAGTTCAGCTGGACCGCGTGGCTGATTGTGAAGCCACCCAAGCTCATCATGCTGAGTCAGCTTATGCCGAGATACAAAGCTTAAGGATTGAACTTACAAAGACCATTACATTGGTTGATAAGCTGAGAAACCAGCTTAAAGATAGCAAGGAATCTGAGGCTTGTTCATTGGAAGAAGTGAGCAAAGCTCAAATGCAGCTGGAAGTGGCCAAGATGACCGAGGATACTCTACGTTCTGAAGGTCTGAAAGTAATGGAGGCTTGCAGGACCTTGTCTTTGGAGTTGGAAAAATCAAAAGATCGAGTAGCTTCATTGGAGGAACTTGTCAGCAAACTCCAGTCTAGCGCAGTAGACTCTTCAGAAAGTTCTGTCGCTGGAGAAGGAAACAGCTTTAACATAGAAGCTGATAAACTAAAAATTGAGCTGAGCACCATCCAAGTTGAGGTGAGTCAACTTAGAGCTGCTTTGGAGGATTCCGAGAGAAAGTATCAGGAAGAATACATCCACAGCACCTTGCAGATACGAAGTGCTCATGAGCTGGTGGAGCGCACAAACTCAGAATCAATTCAGAGGGAGGCTGAATGGGAGGCAAAACTAAATGAAGCAAAATCGGAAGTGGAAGAGTTGAAAGAAAAACTAATGAACAGAGAAGCTCAACTTGTACATATTCGGGATGAGAATAAGGGGCTTAGTCTGCAGGTTGAGCAAATGCAGTCAGCTGATAAAGAGTTTGAATTAACTGCTCAACTGAAGAAATCAGAGTCTATTTTGGGAGATCTGAGAGCAAATTTATTCGACGAAGAGACAGAGTTGCAGACTCTTATGGAGGAGAATGAGCAGTTGAAATCGGAAATCAGTAAGAGAGAATCAGCAAGTGCCAAAGTTAGCGATGAGGCACTTGCATTAGTAGAAGCAGCAACAAATGCTGAAAGAGAGGCCCTGATAAAGCTGGGACATTTGACTGAGGAAGCAGATAAAAGCAGCAGAAAGATAGCACGTGTTACTGAGGAGTTGAATGCAGCACAGGCTGCAAACTTGGAGATTGAAACCGAGCTAAGGAGGTTAAAAGTGCAATGTGATCAATGGAGAAAGGCTGCTGAAGCAGCTGCATCTATGCTTTCAACTGGAAATAACGGGAAATATGTTGAGAGAACAGGTTCTTTAGACTACCACACTATCGGTGGAAAGCTTGGTTCTCCACTCGTGGACGACTTGGATGATGACTCACCAAAGAAGAAGAATAGCATGTTGAAGAAAATCGGGTTTTTATTGAAAAAGAGCCAGAAGTAAAGAGTGTGCTATCGTGCAGGTTCCATTTCTCCAGTAATCTTGATCATGTAAACGTTTTTCAGCATTTGTTAATAAAATCTACTAAGTTTCCTTCTCAGGACTTGCCGAGCTGATGCCTTCATGGAATTAATCGTTTTCACGGATTTTTGTATAGCTGTTTGGAAATTGATGAACCTTGTATGATCTTACCTGCCTTTACTGGAAGGTTTTTAGGAAAATAGTGAGAGCTCTTTCTCTTGCAAGTGTAATGAAAGTTATGACAGATGATTAATGGTAGAAAATTTACTGTTGCTTCAGAATTTTCATGTCAAAGATGGCATTTTGATCAATCTTTATTGTGTCTGTGAAGAGTTTCACATTGGTACGTTAACGGATGAGTGATCTCTTTAGTATGATTTAGTCAATCCTCACATTTTAAACTAACATTTTGAAATAGTTTTTGGAGGTTGAGTTAGACTCAATATTCATTTCTTAACATGATATCAGAGCTCTTTTTTGATATTCGGGTCTTCATATTTAATTGTTTACGCACCTTATGTCCAATACTAGGGTAAATAGTCTCACATTGGTCTTTTAAGGGATGAATGATCTCTTTAACGTGACTTGGACAATTCTTGTTTTTGAGCTAATTTTAGGTTAAGTTTGACTCAAAGTTTAATTTTTTTTTTTAAAAAAAAAGGATCAAAAACACATTTAAAGTATTTTGATTTTGGAGTTTCTTATCTAAATTATTGTGGATATGAGTTTTCTAAATGAATTATCACCAAACTAAACTTATGCTTTGCAAATTTTCTTTAGTCTCGCGATTTTCTTGTTGGTTGTTGGAGACATTTTCGATTATTTCTTTTTTACTTGAAGCTTTGAATAATAAAAATTAAAGGTCGACAACTTTGAAAGATAAAAATTAAAGGCCACCTCAAAATACAGACATTTGTGCAAACTTTCTAATTATTTTGAGGAAAACTTACATAGATCTGCTATATTAAGAAAATATTTATCACCTATAGCAATAATAATTTTTTTCCATAAATCACTTATTCAATTTTAATACATATTATAGAGACAGTGCATAAAACACATATAACATAAGTTTTATTGATGAATAATATATTTATTGCACACTTAATACACTTGTATCAATTTCATACCAAATAAGCATAATATTAATATATATTAAAATACTTATAATATATTTACATTGCATGCATAATTCACTTTTAATACAAATATATATTTATAATAATATTACTAACATTGGTATAAATAATAATAAATAAAATATATTACTCAAATTCGTAATTATTTATTAAAAGGTACTCACCAAACTAATGTAATTATTTATTAAAAGGTACTCACCAAACTAATTTTTTTTTTAAAAATATTTTTGAAGTATTTCTTTTCGTTGAATTTTTCTCCTCTAATTACATTTTTTAAAAAAAATATAAAGTTACAACTATCAAAATGTATCAAAAGAGGTCAGGATCTCCACCTGTCAGCAACCTAACCAAAATACTCTTAGTATCCTCAAAACTCAACCTAACCAAAATACTCTTAGTATCCTCAAAACTCATTATAAGTAGCGTTACTCGAAGATTTCAGTTAAAATAAAAAAAAAATGTGATACCTGCAAAAATTAAAATAGTTTAACCGAATTAAAGTAGTTTAACCGAACCTATTTTATCGCAAGGACCTATTTTATCTCTTTACTTGAGAGCTGAAATCTGAATTGTTGATGTCCAAACTCCTTAACGGCGCGTAGAATCACGCTTGATTTATCTCAACGATAATATGAACTTGTTTCTACAACAGTCAACTCAGTACTATCTAGATATAGGATGCACTCTTTCTTGTACGATTTTGTAGAAGACATTCAAATGGACACTTATAAATATGAAGTATACAAAGGAGATGAAACGAGAGGCAAAATTGAAAAAGATTAATAACTATTCAACAATTTTTTTTGCGTCTTAATGGAGCAACTTCCATTGAATGAGTTGCACAAATTGTTTAAACAATATGATATGTAAAATTTATGCAGCACAAGAAAATTATGAACAATGAATCGAGATTTGTATATTTCTTCAATATTACTGGTCAAATATCCAAAGAGTCAATGTTTTATTATATAACTTGAGAATGGATTTTTCAACTCAATAAAAATATTAGTAATTTGTTATAATGCAATACCTTGGATCTTTTTTCTCAAAAATTTTATTGGTAGATAATAAGTTTTAAATAGTTTAAAAGAAAGTTCTAAAATATTAGATAGAATTATAGTTATATTAATATATATTGGTTCGTATTCACCTAAAATTATGAGTATCAAAATAATATTTGATGTCTCAGTTTTTTTTTCTCTCATATTCTTGAATTAGAAATTTAACTATTATATTAATAAGGAAATTGTTATTTGGACCTCCCACCAATTCATTAAAAAATCAAACAAGATTAGTATACTCTGACTTGCTCTTGGCAGGGAAGGAGCGAGACGACGTGTGCCAGAAGTAGAGTTGGGAAGTCATAACCTAAGTCTTTTCTGTTATCAAGGACATCGAAAGAAAGAAAAAATCAAGTGCCTTTCGTATAGTGTAGCTGCAATAGGATTTGAAAAAGGAATTGATCGTGACTTTGAACCTGTTCTTTCCATGACCCCTATTAATTGATATGAGACAGGAGATCCAATGCTTGAATGAAGTACAAATTACTTTGATTCAATCATACGGAATCAGCTTAAGTATTCCTTTTTTCCATTTTTTTCTCTTTTTGCCTTTCTTTCCTCGATTACACTTGCATTCCCCAGGCGCTATGAAATGGGCGGTCTTTCCTTTGCTGACGAATGCCTCCTTTCTCTTCTCTGAAGTCAAAAAGTTGTATCCGGCGCTCTAACTACTATGAGTAACTAGCTAACATTCGTACTTGTTTCCTAGGCTTCAAATGTATCATTATGGGAATGTGGATGGCCCAGGATCTTTCTTTTCGAAGCTATCCATTGGCCGGTGAGATATGAAGTCACTAATATAGCTAGCTATATTAGGTACGCTGAAGTATGTACAATCATACTATAATAACTGAAAACTTAAAAAAAATACTATATAATTATGACTAATTAACTAACTTTATTTTAAGAAATGAATTACAAGGTACGTTAGATAATCAATTTTAAGATATAACCAAAAAAATTTAAAAAAATCATCAACTATTTTTTCTTTTATTGTTGGCGACACTAGTTATTACTCAAAAAATTCTAAAAAATTGATTCTAAATAATCAGATATTTTGAATTTAAAAATATTCAATAATTATTTAAATTTATAAATTTTAAATATCAGATAATTAAATCGAATAAATATCAAATAACATTTTCAAATATTAACTAGTTAATTATTAGTCGCGCTATGTTTTTAAACATATGGATCGGACTGCGTACATCCAACCCTCTTTACTCCGCAATAGACGATAAGACTTTGACGCGTAATGTTATTGTTGTAATAATCAAATAGTACATTATTTAAATCTTGACAACTAACTGACAATGAAGCATGCATGTATATTAATTATAAGAATTAGATACATGAACTCGTGCCATTTAAAATTTTATTTATTTTGTTTGTTTTTAGTCGTTGATATTCGTGATTTTAGGTGAATATGAACTAATATATATTAATCTATCTATTTATATTAATATATATACTATATTAAAAGCGTTGTTTGAACTTTTTGTCTTTATTAAAAGGCTTATTTTTAAATAAAATGGTCTTTTCACTATTTTTTAGTTTATCAAGTATTTACTCTTTTATTTATTTAATTTCAACACTTTTGAATTAAAATTTCTTTTTATTTGGAATTCCTTCTTGATTTAATACTATTCTATATAAATATTATCTAGATTGTGGAAAGAAAAAAATATTACTATTATTTTTTTAATATAAAATTTAGATTATCAAATATTTTGTTAATAGAAGTATGTAATATAATAAATTTTAAAAAGAAAAAAAGTAATTAAAATTACGTTAGAAACATTAAGCAACTCTTTTTATGTTTAGGAGTCTTTTCAAAATTAGATTTCAACTAATTAATTATTTAACTCTTAACTATTCAACTCCGAATTATTACTTTTTGTATTCATAAAATATTAACATATCTATATTATAAGTAATTGAATTGACCTTCTCATCTTTGCATGTACATAATGTATTAAACAATTTCATCAAATTAATAGTACTGATTTAATTTTATTTGTATGAATATTGTTTAGGAAACAATCCTCTCTACCTCTACGAGGTGGTGGTAATGTTTACGTATATTTTACCTTCCCCAGACTCACTTGTGGATTTTACTGGGTATGTTGCTGTTGTTGTTGTTGAATATTGTATTTATTTTAATGATAAGTATTGTTGACACCCAATTTTGTCCAGCCTTTTCCATAAATTAGTGTCAAAATTAGTCATCAAATTTTGTTTTATTTTTAACAATTTTTGAACCTTTTTTTTTTTAAAATAAAATAAAATAAAATAAAAAAAAAATTTAAATCCGGGCGCGTGAGTACACGCGCCCCTAAATCCCCTCTTTCCCTATCCCCTATCCCCTTTCCCTTCATTTTCCAGAAACCAGAGAACCAGAGAGAACCCCCGCACCAGAAAA
>JAOTQR010000109.1:1396777-1417836 GCA_025774065.1 Solanum ossicruentum | reverse complement strand
AGGGGTTAGGCTGCGTACATCCGATCCCCCCTCACCCCGCAATGAGCGGGAGCCTTTTGAGGCACTGGGGTATGTTGATGTTGATGTATATACTATACTGTTTAGTCATAATTCTCATTATTCCCAAAAATTCCAACCTTTTCCATGTTGACTAATACCTGAAATTAACTATTGATACCTAATTATCAATTTAAATATGTTACGTTAAATAAGGAAAAATAACTTTAATTGTGATTCCTTAAATTAATACTAAAATGTTCTAGTTGTTTTAATCAATCCCAACAGTTTCGTAACAATCTAGTAGGTTCAAAATTCAAAACAAAAAGATGAAACATCATTATTGATTTTTCAGTATCTTTTTCATGACCATCAATTAGAAAAAATCATCTAATATGAATGTCTCAATCTCGATTGCTATTAAGGAATCTGGGAATCTAATATATTGTATAATCGATACAAAAGTGATGGAATTGTTGTAGGAGATAATATCTCCTTTGTTAACCTCGGAGTTGCAATTGTTGTTGAGTTGGGGATCGATGAACGAAGGAAAAAAAATCGAGATTTGATGCGTTGTTGAAGATAATTCGTCTCCTATTTCAATCCGCAATGACATGAGTGTTAAGTTGTATGTTGAAATAAAGAAAAAAGAGCCGTACTTTGAAATGTACCCATTGTGCATAGATACAAGCAATTTGGAACTTGTTGATAGCTTGTTGTTCATGCATTAACGGGGATGGTTGAAACGGATTGTACGATTTCTTGTTATGTCCCTGAAATTGATGTATCAAATGTCATTAGTGATTCATTTAATATGGATGTCAAGGTTAAACAAATGTACAAGGACAAAACTACATTAGTGGAAGTGATGGGAAAAATATAAGGTCAACAAAGGATTCAACTTCAGAGTGAAAATATCTGACCAAGGTATCAAATATAAGCCATGTTGTATATTTATCCAGATCATATATGTGATACTTTTATTATTTTTTAACTCTACATGCATATTAATTTATTTTTTCCCTTTTTTTATTTTTTTGATATACGAAACAGTTATGTATTTGAAATGTTTCTCCGGTGATTATATTTGGAGTATGAAAGCATCATGCAGAATTTTTTTTTGAAATTTACAAAATAAGATACTTCAATGATACATATACGTGTATGATGAGGGAAAGGTTATTCAACAAAGTTGAGGCAACATTGTCATTTGTAAGTGGTATAATTGTTTCAAAATTAGTTAATCACAAAAGATGTCACACTCCAAACGATATAATAGATGGTGTTAAAGCTGCATATGAAATATAATAAGTATTTAAAAAAAGGAAAAAAATTAGAGGGTTGTTAGTTTCAAGGATATAAGTAAGCCAAAAAATGACGGAAAAAGTACACAAAATAGACGTAATTTAAAATTATGTACCCTTAATAACCCAAACTAAACTATTTACTTTTAATAGACCCAGTACCGAAACTATTTACCTTCCTACCCACTTATCTTTTTTTATTTTGCGTGCTGACGTCCTGTTGACATCAGTATAAATACTATAAAATATACTCTGACGGTATATATATACCATAACAGTATCATATAAAATGAGCTCAGTCCTTTATGATAATCTGACGGTATATTGATACCCAATTGGTGTATAGGATTTTTTTTAAGAAATAAATAAGAAACAAATAAAAAAAATTATTAAACTCTAAATTAGTAGAAAATATATGCATTATATACTCTGTCGGTATATTTATACCATATCGATATCATATAGGATTGAGCTTAATTATTTGTGATGCCTTGTTGGAATATGTACACCGTATTGGTATATCATACAAGCGGGTGTTGACATCAGTATGACGTTAGCACACGAATTTTAATATTAGGGGTGCAAACTTTTTATAGTATGGGGGTACAAAATGTAAAGAAGTATATGAATGTAAATAGTTTGTTTTAAAGAGGTACAAGCTTAGTTTTTTCAAAGATGGATGGAGGGTATTTTTGGACCCAAAGATAGATGATAGGGGTATTTTAGGTTCAATAGGTGGACGCAGGACATTTTCGTATCATTTGCAATAGTTTGTTAATGCGTGTGAATTGACTCATCTAAATTTCTATAAATTATAGTGAATACAAACTCAACAAAGAAGTCAACCTATACAACTATCAATCTGAGAATATATAGGGTGTGCAAAAATCAAACCGATCGATCTGAAAAAAATGTTATTGATTTATTGTTATTGGGTTGGATTAACGAGTTTCTAATGGTATTAAAAAAATTATCGGATTATCGGTTCATTTTTATTTTTTAGTATTATGTTATTGGGTAAACCGATAACCCATTAAGATTATAATAATTTACTACTTTATCCCTTCATAAATATGAAATATTAATAATTTAACATCACTTAATACTAAATCGATACTTGTAAGTCATATATTTGTTGTGCTTCCAATGTATAACTCTTCTGTTGGAAAGTAAATTGGAATATGAGGTCAAATATTACATATTATTAAGTTTAGGTACTCGTCTGACTTGTTCCCTTTACTTTATCTCGTCGTATTGTACCAAATTGTTAGAGAAGTCCAATATTTATTTTATGAGTATTTTCTTATTGAATAAAATCAAAAATTGAACGATTAAGAACCAAAGTCGATAATCCGAAAAACCAATAGAAAATATCTTACTAATTTGCTATTGATTTAACATACTTAAAAATAAAAAACTGATAAATCAATCAATAATACATAAAAATCGAACCGAATAAATCGATCGATCCACACTCTTAAAAATATATATGATCCATATACACATCATTATACATAAGAGATAGGTATTCATGAATTTAAACTAACAAAAATTAAAAGAATTAATTGATCAAAATCCATAATCCAATGCATAGAAAGACAAAGCACTCCAATGCTTTTGGTAATATACAATTAAACCAAACTAATAGAAAAAAAATTAATTGAATTTCTAATCTGTTTTGGTAGATTTTCGATAAATCAGCGTGAATGATATTTTTCGTGATAAGAGAGTCATCTTAGATAAGAATTTTTAATGAAATACAACAACCATAATTTAAGAAATTATTTTGCATTTTTCAAAATCAAAATTACAACCATTCATTAATTGCTTTTGTTAATCGAATTTGTATAAATAGTTTCATCTCGACGACTATAGAAATGAAGACCAGTATAGCAGTTATGACTATAATTACGAAATGTACTTTCGATCACATACTCCTTTGGGCCCAAATATTTGATCCAGACAAATTTTGTCAGCCCAAATCTAACCCTCTTCCTATACATATATATAATCCCAAATTTCATATTTTTAGGGTTTTACCAGGCGGCAGATTCTTCTCCTTCAACCTCTGTAAACCGGAGTAGTCCTCTTCAATCAGCAAACATGGGGTATGTTCTATTTTTCCTCTGAAATTTCATACTAAATATTATTTATCTTGTGAAGAATTTTAAAATTCTGCTCTTTTTAAACCTACTTTTCTAGTTATTGATAATTGTTTGTCATGTACTAGTATCAGTGTAATGGTAGTGAAATATTTGTGCAAAAATGCCATCTTTTCTCATTTTGGTGTGTGGGTATTGTTCGAAAATGGAACTTTTATCTCAAAGGGGTGATTTTGATGTGGGTTAATCAGTTTGCTGAGTAATTGAGGAATTGAGATTATGTGATAGCTAAAATGTAGGTAGTTGTTATTTGTAATGGCTGTAGAGAAATGGATCTGAAATATGGAGATTTGGTGTTGGGGGCAGTGGTGGATCCAGTTTCACTAATGGTATTGGAGAATTAAAAATATAGTGCATGAGATTTGAATTTTAAACCTCCTAAGTGAACTTCTAGTATTCAAAATATGCAATGTATACATACACTCTAAATTTTTTTAAAAATACTTTATATATAGCTGGTGGCTCGGGCGAACACCCTCACCCCTCCTAGATACCCCCCTGGTTAGCACTACCCTTCTTCCATTCACTATCACCTATATTGCTTGGTCTCTTCAAAAGTGTTGGCGGATTCATGTCGGTTTCTCTAAAAGTAGCATATTTGGAGAATTCGTCACATGTGTGGCATTGAAAATGAATCTGTCACACCTTTCCCTATGTTGACGTTGTCAATTTGGTCACCAATGGTCTACTTAGTCATAGTTTTCTTCTTCAAAGGGGTGGTCTGCCTTCTCATCCAGCTTGAGATCAGGCAGATGGGCTTTTGCTTTGTTTACTTGGCTAAATTGACAGTTCAACATGTTCTTGAACAAAATTAATAATATTTTATAGTGCCTTGAGTTAACCGATAGGGATTTGATGTGCTTCTAGTGTATTGTCTATGAGCTTGTTCAATTCTGATATTGTTCCATACGATTTGTCATCCAAATGATGAGCAACATCCTAGGTGACAAGCACAGTAATTGAGTATTTCTCCTAAATAACTCCTGACATGGTTGAAAATACAGGAAGACACGTGGAATGGGAGCTGGACGCAAGCTGAAGTCCCACCGCAGAAGACAAAGGTGGGCTGACAAGTCGTACAAGAAGTCCCATCTTGGTAACGAATGGAAGAAGCCATTTGCTGGATCTTCCCATGCAAAAGGCATTGTGCTCGAGAAGATGTAGGTTCATCTTTATACTAACTTTTCTGCTTTATGTATATCATTAAACATGGAAACTTGTATCTAACCTGTCAAGTTGCTAACATGTGTTTGCAGAGGTATTGAGGCTAAACAGCCAAACTCTGCTATTCGTAAATGTGCTAGGGTTCAACTCATCAAGAATGGGAAAAAGATTGCTGCTTTTGTCCCTAACGATGGCTGCTTGAACTACATCGAAGAAAATGTGAGTCTTTTGCTCTCACATGCGTATAGCGTTTTCCATTTTTCTGGTCTGTACTGACTTTGTGAGTTCTTGGTTTTGCAGGATGAAGTGTTGATTGCTGGATTTGGTCGTAAGGGTCACGCCGTGGGAGATATTCCCGGTGTTCGGTTCAAGGTGGTGAAGGTTTCTGGTGTCTCTCTTCTAGCACTTTTCAAGGAGAAGAAGGAGAAGCCAAGATCTTAAATTACTTCATCTCTTCTTCTGAGCCTGCGATGGACTTTTAGCTTGTACTTGAGTTATAATTTTGTCAACTACTATTATAATTAGACATTGTACTGGAATTTTGGTTCATTAATTTTGAGTTTGAATGTTACCCAATGTGTCATCCAACAAAAATTTTGGTCTCTAGTTGTATGTGTCCTTTTATGTTCACTCTGATACATGAATCTGATAAATATTATGGAAAAAGATAAAGATACCAATAATATCAATATGATGCTAGTGAGTTGAAGCTACAAGGAAAATATTACAGTAATTTTTCCCTTTATTTGAAATAATCCAACATTTGAGAAATAACTTTTTCATTAATTATTATTTTTAACAAATGGGTTTGTCATGATAATGGTGTAAATATCTTAATATTAAGTTCCAGTGTAAAAGTTTACTTAACCACCAGAAAAATTTGATATGATATGCCTGACAAGTTGAAAATACTTGCCTAAATCTGCAAAGATATCTAAGTTGTGCGGACTTTTCACCTTTGGATGCCAGTTCTTTAAAAATGCTCTACTTTTGGAAAATTTGATATGCACCTATTAATATTTTTGAAGAATCTGAGCAATATAGCAAGATATCCGCATGCAACATGATATTCAGCAATACATGTAGTTCAAAACATTGCATTTATCAAAACAATGAGGGTAGGAAAAAATGTGCTACTGATAGAAATTTTCTTGCATTTAGTGAGGTTTTAACTGTGAATCTTACATAGAAAAAGACATTCAAGGTTTCTACATTCATGTAATACATAAAATCAGTACTTTGGACAGACATGTTCTCAAAAGCTTTGATCTTAGCTCATTAGCTCAATGCAGAAACGAAATCATGCATCACATAAGCCTTCATCAAGTGTGCTATACAAACATTATGCTTTTGCCACCTGCGGAAACTAGCCTTGTTCTTGAAGCCTAACAATCTGTGAAGATCGAAGTTAACGCACAATTAGCATATCAAAATAGGTTAAAGATTCAAGTTTCCAGAAAAGTTGCAGTACATTTGGGAGAAAGAGAAAAGATGCACTTCTAAAAGACTATAAGTCATAAAAATATCATGAGAGAACATATTTTACCTTGCAATGAAGCATGCTTGGCTATTCGCATAAATTGTTGTTCTCTTTATGATCGATTTGCAAAGATGGAAAATCCAAATGAGTCTTCCCACCTACATGGCCAGCTCCCTCACAAAAATCAAGACAATCACCGGAAGAATTCTTGACAGCAAAGGGCATCCTTCTAACTGCTACGTCAGGGGTATTTAGGGACAAATAGGCCAATTTGTTCATTAGAGATTCAACCTTATTACTAAACGGGGTCATGCTGACTTCTTCTATCTGACCATTTAGTTGGTCCACTTGATTAGCTGACACAATTTTCTTAGCATTTGTTTTCTCAGGAGTATTCAAATCATCATTGACATCTGCTCTACCTTCATCCACTGTTTGGCACTGTGGCATTGTTTCAGGTTCCCTGAAAGTTGAGTCATATTCTCTCTCAACATGATCAATCTTGGTATGTTTGAGGTCACCATTTACATTATCCTCCAGGTTCATCTCATTCATCTGGCTAGGCACGTCCAAATTATGAACACCTATTCCATCTCCATCCTCTGTTAGATACTGTCTGTTGTTTTCACTAATAGTAACCTCAACAGTCTCGATGTCAATATTCTCAATAGTATCCATGTTCATTTCATTCTCCATAACACCTTGTTTTTGACCCTCAATTGCAGCCAAACTAGCAGTCATATCATTGTTCAGAACACTTTGATTTTCACTCTCCATCATGACCAAACCATCGCCTGGAACATCTTCAACTGTATCAGGTCCTTCAGCCGCAAAATCCTTATTGTTCAAAGTACTTGCTACTCTTTGGCTTTCACTCTTAATGATTACTGTATCATTTTTCATAATAACTTGGTTTTGACTCTTCACTGCAACCAAACCATCACCTGCAACATGTTCAACTGTGTCAGGCTCATCAGCCACAACTTCCTCTATTCCTTGGTGCTCACTGTTATGCACATCTGTATCATTGTTGACGATGACTTGGTTTTCACTCTTATTTGCAACCGAACCATCACCTGCAACATGTTCAACTGTGTCAGGTTCATCGGCCACAACTTCGTCTATTCTTTGGTTTTCACTCTTAATCACATTTGCGTCATTGTTTACAATGTCTTCATTTTCACTTTTAATTGCAACCAAACTATCACATGCGACATGTTCAACTATGTCAGGTTCATCGGCCACAGCTTCCTCTATTCTTTGGTGTTCAATCTTAATCACATTTGTATCATTCTTCCCAATGACTTCATTTTCACCCTCAATTGCAACCAAAGCATCACCTGCTACATGTTCAACTGCTTCAGGTCCTTCCACCAACGCCAAAACTTCCTCATTGTTCAAAGTGTTTGCTATTATTTGGCTTTCACTCTTAATCTCATGTGTATCACTGTTCACAATGACTTGGTGTTCACTCTTAATTGCAACCAGACCATCATCTGCAACATGTCCAACTGTATCAGGTATTTTAGCCACAACTTCCTCATTGTTCGATATAGTTGCAACCAAACTAGCATCTGCAACATGTTCAACTGTATCAGGTCCTTCGGCCACAACTACCCCATTGTTCAATATTCTTGCTATACCTTGGTTTTCACTCTTAGTTGCAACCAAACTAGCATCTGCAACATTTTCAACTGTATCAGGTCCTTCAGCCACATCTTCCTCATTGTTCAAAGAACTTGCTGTGCCTTGGTTTTCACCCTGAGTTGCAACCAAACCATCACTTTGGATGTGTTCATGTGGATCAGGTTCTTCAGCCAGAACATCCATATTTTTTGAAGTATCTGCTCCACTTAATTCATGATGAACTTCAAGAGATAACTCAGGAATAAGAGTAATATCACTTGGACAACCAGCATGACTTTCTGGAACATTTGACTTGTCTGAAGAAGATACAGGAGAGAGACGTTTCAGAGTTTCAGGCTTTCCATTTGCCCTGAGAGGAACTCTTACACTCTTAGCTTTCATGTTAGAATTTCCTTTTGGGCTACAGATGATAGCTTCAGTTTTGGGCAGTGCAGTGGCTGAACTGGATTGAGTGCCACAGTGATTATCTGAAACATCTGACTTGTCCGAGGAAGATAAAGGAGAGATTTGCTTCAGAGCTTCGGGCTTTCTGTTTGCCCTAAGTGGAACTTTTACACTCTTAGCTTTAGTATTTGAGTTTACTTTTGGGCTACAGATGGTAGCATCAGTCCTGGACAGTGCAGTTGACGAATTGGAATGAGTACCATTAGGAGTGCGGACTGCCTTCACCTGCATAACAATGAACTTGAATATTAAATTTTGGCAGTACACCAATTCAAGAATTCCGAAGATCATTAGAAGTAATAGTTTCATGAAGCTGTTAATCAAGACCAGAATATGGCCTTAACTACATGAAAGTCCTCTGCTTGGTAATCATTTTTCCAAACAAAGAAAATAAATGGACTTAACACCTATTTCCTTCCACTTGGTAATGATCTTATCATCATAATGCTAGATGTTGTCACCACGTAAATCATTTCTAATTGAAGGACATGAAACTATATCCATATAAAAATTACACTAAACTGACCCCGTCAAAGAAACCCATCTTCGGGGATGGCATGCGCAATCCTGATGGTTTCATCATAGATGCTGGACGAGAAACTGAGCTTGGTTGCTTTAAACTTTCTCTAGGTAAACTTGTTCCCCTATTTTCGGGCTTATCTGAATTCTGATCACTTAAATGATTGTTCATATCCAAAGTTGATGTGTCACTATCAAATGATCTGCAGGAGCTGGTGTCAAAGCTAGTCCTTAACTTGCTTGACCTCTGGTTGATGGTGGCAGAAGATGATGATGATACTGAAGACCACTCACTAATAGAACTAGCAGGTGATATGCTTGCATTGATCTTAGAAGACATCAGATAAGCTGAGACAGCAGAATTCCCAGATGGCAGTGTACTCTTCACTGCAGCTTTTGAAGGGGTTTTGAGTTTTGCACTTGCAGAAGGTTGAGCAATAAGTTTGCTATCAACCTTTCTCCTCGCTACAGGAATTGAAGATTTAACTGTCTTGTCAGATGAAGTACTTCCAGAACTATCACTTGAAGATCTTGTTGCAGGTATTTTCATTGCAGGTGAAGATCCTACAGAAGATGGCTTCATCGACGTATTAGGTTTGGGCACCACCTTACTAGCTTTATTTAAGGCATATGCTTTTGGTGTCTGAGCCCCTCTAACAGAAGCTGCAATTTCCCATTAAACTATCAAGGTCAGAAAAGAAGTTTAAGAAATTGTTACAAACCATAAATGATTGAAGACAGCTTTTATTCATTCTCTACTCAGAAATTAATCTAAATTAAATAAATTATTTTACCACTTACCTGTATTGATTTTCATGCTGTCTTTATCTGTTTTGACTCGTGCGATATCCAAAGAAGCCCTTTTGGATGCAGAAACAGGTTGCAACTTTGTGCTTATTTTTGGAGGCTTTAGTGATGCTCCACTTGTAGTTCTACTGATAGACTTCATTAAACAACATAAAACAATGTCAGTGAAATATCAAAGTCTGTTCTTTTGCTATCAACCAAATGAGAGTACTCAGCCCGTTGGACCAATAGTTTAAAAGCCTACAGCTAGCTGACTGGAAAAAGTGAAATTTAAAGACGAATGATGATAGTTTCTTTAAATATAAGGAATTTCTTTTAACTGGCTATAAAAATGAAAACATGGGGGAAAACAGTAGTTCTAAACCTAAGGGAAAATACGAATATATGATGATACTGTAAGTAAGGTTGTTTGAGCTAGCTGATAGAAATGAAACTTCAAAGACAAACTACATGCCTGTGTAACTTGTGCCTTATCCTGGTTCAACCCTTTACCCAATCTTTGTGTTCCTGTAATTTGCTTTGGCTGGCTTTTGGGTATCCCAGCTTGTGCTCCAATGATTCTTTTTGGAGCAATTTTTGGCTTCGTCTGACATTTGAGAATTTAGACAACAATTGTTGAGAAGTACAGAAAAGTGACTCAAATTTTCAGATGTCATCTCTACAAAATTAAACTTACCCTATCTTTTGAAGCAAGGTCCACATTCTTTGCAGCTGTAAAAAAGGCTAATATTAGATTGGAATAACTTGCAAGAAATATCTTTATGATTGACTCAAAAGAAATCTGAACCCATAGGAAGTAACCTATCTCCCACTCCCACCCCCACCCTCATATACACATGCACCTTCCAGTCCCAGTGAGAAAACAAATGGGAAAAAACTTAAACAAAAGATATGACATTAAGATGGGATGGGAAACCAACACTGCACACATTCTTTACTATCTCTATGCTATCCTTTGATCTGCATGACTAAACATCCAATAAACTCAGGCACTTCTGTTTTTTCTACCTCCAGGCACAATCCATTCGACACAAATCAAACAATTAACAGTAATACATGTAACAGCATCGTGAGAATAAACAAGTTTATAGTTGAAATATTTTACGTATTACATAAGTTCATACTCCAACTTGCATGACAGCTGATTGATCTCCTTTAAAAAAGCTAAACCTAAAACTCTCCTATACCTACTCCCCATCTCAGTAATTTTTGTGCATCTATGCCTTTGTTCCTAGTACTCATTTGTCCCATTAACATCCTGCCCACACATAAAGACTTCTTCCACAAATAGTACTATAGCGCATACTGCTTTGTCAGAATCATGACTATACTAATCCAGAATGACAAGCTCGTAAATGTGTCAGGGGTCTATCACTAGTGTACATTCTGTGAGATATGTGGCTCTATGAAGTGGTAGCTGGACAAAAAGTTGTTAGTTAAGGTTATGAGATCATTCAACCATAGATGTCAGTATGAGGTTGAGACAATCAGACTTCAAATCAGGTCAAAGTAGATATGTGATTGAGATGAACTCAGTAAGTAAGTGGCTGGCTGCCTTGGAAGAATAGATTAGGATGTATCTCAGTCACTCAGCAAGTAGGTGGCTTCTTTGGGAGAATAAATTAGGATGTTTGACATCACTACATGATCACTGACTGCTGAAGAATACGATCAAAGGCCTTTAGATGCAATGCACAACAGAGATGCACGTTGGTAATTTGGCATAAGTGAATTTCTTACTAAAACCATGCTATTGCAAAAAATTGAAGGAAGATTCATAGATGAACAATTTCATGGTTGGCATTGAAAAGATGGGGAAAGGGAGCGAGAAGGGAGAAAGAGAGTACATGATGGAAACAGGAGATTCACAAAAGTAAAGGGAAATATCACTTGTGGATTTTTTTTTTCCCTTCATGCAATATGTATAACGACAGCAGTTCCTTAAACTTGACCTATTAAAAACAACTATTATACTATTAACTTACAAGAATTAACTCCATTATCTGTCTTTGCAGATACATCCCCAATAGCTGGAATGGCCACCTTCTGGATTGAGGCTCTTATATCTCCAAATAACTCTGATTCAATATGTTCTATTGCTAAATTATCACTTTCCAACGTGGAGATCGAATCAAGTGATTGTCGCACATCCTCCTCGATCATAGGTAAAGTTTGTTTGTCACTTCCCTTAATCATGCTGGACAACTCATCAGCATCAAGCACACCTGAACATGTTGTTAGTAAACTTGAGTTTAAAATACAGGACTGGTTAAATGAATAGGAAATATAGACAAAAGCTACCTGCATCTGTAAAGAAAGCACTATCCCAAGCTAAACTTTTTCGTAAATTGACCTTTCCTTTTCTTCTGGCCTTCTCAGGTTCCTTTGGCTCATGCAGCTGAGGTAACTGCTCGTCATGGTTACCTTTACAAGCCATGTCCATTTCCTCTTGAATATTAATAGCTCCTGAAAATCCCAAGATTCTAGCCTCAGTCTGATTTGCTAAACAGCATAAAAACGAAAGTAATTCACACAAATGTACCATGTCATGTATTCAGATGTGGCTTAATACCACTGTCTGAACTTGGGTGAAAAGAGAAATGAAATACAGCAGCATAAGCAACACAAAAAGCTACTAGCTCCAACAAATTTTCAAAAAAACCAACGAGGGTGAAAAAGGTCCACGCTTTAATTCTTTATCAAGAAAGTTTAGCTACTGTAGATCTCCATCAGGGAGCAATAACTCTAGCTATATTTTTAAAATCTTTCAGTTAAAGAGTTCCACAAACTAGGAAAAATCCAAATAGAGTTAAAACGATGTAACATCCCACAGGCATAATTATAGCAGAGTAGGTATATCCCCATTTCAGAATCGGATGTAACGGCTTCCCCTCATCCAGCTCTCTACAGGGTAATCTCCACCAGCTGCTTCAACAAAGTTCAGCATCCTTTTCCTTTTATGAGTCAAATGAGCTGGGCAGGTCCATTTCCACATTAAGTAATTATAATTCAGAGACATATCAAATACAAAAAAGAAATGGTATTCCGAGAGCTCTGTAATCCATGGGCCATCAATGAAATAGGATTACGAGATAACTCCTTTTCCAACAACACTACTTTCAAAATCTCAGTTACTCTTCACTCCTCAGCCCCCAGCACAGGCTCACAAGTTTAAAGTATAAACATGCATGAAGCCCAAATTAATGAACTTCAAGAATATGTATATCAACCTCAAGCTCCATATAGTCACTTTTTCTATCAGCTGATTTATTCCTTCAATTTATTTGAGGTGGGATTGATCAACCTGGAAACACCTAATATTCCACACATTCATTCAAATGAAATCACATTAAACAGCCAAAGGGTGCCAGAAAACTCAACTTTTTTCCAGATCTTCAACAACATCATACTCAATGTAACTCCCCAAGTGGTGTCTAGAGAGGATACAGTATACATAGACCTTACACCTACTTTGTACCTTGGGACTTGGAGGTCGAGAGATTGTTTTCAATGGACCCTCAAAGAAATCTAATACAAAAACTAGAAACAAAGTACAAAAAATCCAGAACTGAATTCATAAAAAACCGAAAAGGGTACGAGCAAATTTTCATTTTTACCACATCTTGTCAGAAAGAATATTCTTTTTTATTCAAAATCTATCAGAAACAGCTCCTATATCACCCAAACCAAGGCAAAGTCTCCATATACACTACCCTCCTCAAACCCCACTCGTAAAATCGCACTAACTATACTATTATTATACTCTCAAGACTAAACAAACAATCACAAAGAAAAAAAATCGGTTTTTGGACAAACTTAACAACTAAAATCAACAATTACACATAAAGAAAAATTTAAAAAGGGAATAACAAAAACCTGAAGATGGGTATTCTTCAAAACCCCAAGAAGGAAGAGGGGAAGATGAATTTCCAATAAGATTGTCATTTTCCGATGAGAAATCAATGAGACTAAACTCATTCACTTCAAGATCCATCTTTTTTTCACTATTTTCAGTGAAACAAAAAAGTACAAATTCAAGCTATGAATGATTGTATTTGAATTTGATTTCAAAATTGAATGGATCTTTGATGATAATAAGGGAAAAAGGGTAAAGGGGTTTCTCAGAAAATCCAAAAAAAAAAAGTGAGATGATAGAAATGGGGAGCGCTTAGAGCCAAAGAGGGAATATCTTTTTTGAATTGCTAAAGAAGCGGTTTAAGAAAAAATGAAATTTTAATATTTGGCTAGCCATTTGGACCTAAATAAATGTTTACTCCGTCTTTCTGTTTTAATTTATGTGATTTAATTTTATTTTTTAATTAATTTTAAAAAATACTTCTTTTTATGTTTGACGTGATATATTTAAAATTTTAGTACATTTGATAATAACAATAATATATCTAATATAGTTTTACAAAATAGTATATGAAGAAGGCGAGTAAAATGTATGAAAATTTCAGGATCTTACGTGCTCAGAGATGAAGTGCTCGAGGTTTATTTTGATAGACTCTCAAACATTTTGATATATTTGATATTTTTTTAAATTCTATATCGAGTCATTAAAAATTAAATAAATTGAAATAGTAGAAATATATTTTGAAATGTTGACTTGCCACGTGAACAATTGAAGTTCAATGGACAATTGTAGACTCGTACTAGTAAAAGAAAGTTGATAAATAATTAAGTATTACTTTCTCCGTATCAAAATTATTTAATTTGTGAAATAATATATACAGATTAAGAAAAATATTTAAAGATAAAATTTATATCATACTTTTCACTATTATCCTTTGTAAAATCATAAATATATAGTGTAATTTATATCATAGAAAATATAAATATTCAATAAATGAAAGCGCAAATATGAAAAAAATTTAAAAACATTTACCTTGAACTTTGAACAATTCAAATATTTTGAACTTTGAAAAAAAATTTCAAAAATTCAAGTAATATGAGACGGGGAGTAATTTATTATTAGAAGAAGGAGAAAAAAATTGTTTGATGCAGTAAGTTTTCTGTAATCACGTTGAATTAAGTAGAAAATCGTACACTTTTTAATTGATTTCATGACTTGAATTTTATTCAAACTAGTACTTTGTTTAAACACGCTTCACTTTCAACTACAATTATCTTCTTTTTTTTTAAAAAAAGCTTAATTTTTTATTTCACCTATTTACCTTTTTATGATTGTTGTTATTGTTGGTGTCGCTTGATATTTAATACTAATATATAATCAAGAGATTAATGTATAATTTTATTTATTTTTATTACAAGAAGAACCTGCAGCTACTATCCTTTAAGTAGCACATGATAAACTCTTATTTCTATGCAATAGCTTGTAATTCGTAGCAAAACAAATTTATAGAGCACCAAAAATTGCAAAATATATAATTCCATATCATATGTAGACATTTGAATTAGTATGATAGTTTCAGCAAAAAAAAAATAAAAATAAAAAACCTCTGTGATAACATCGATAACATAAATTATAGAATAAAATCAAATGAAATCGAGTTGATAAATTTAGCTTGGGTTAATTCATTACTGAAATCTATTCATATTTTATATCTTCTCATTTTTGTTAATCAACAGTCGCGCTATGTTTTTAAACATAGGGGTCAGGCTGCTTACATCCGACTCTTCCTTACCCCGCAATGGGCGGGAGCCTTTTGAGGCAATGGGGTAATGTTGTTGTTAATTTCGAAAGTCTTCTGGCATATTTTTAAGACCAAAATTTTAAACAGATCATACTTTCCTTCTTAAATTTCATGTTCAATCATATTTTATCATATAAATTGAAATACAAAAAAATAAAATTTAATTAACTTTTATATTTAACGTAACTTAGTAAGATTTTTTATAATTTTATTCAAATACTTAAACTAAGAACAAAGTAAGTTATTGATACCGTTCAAAAGCATCATTTTAGTTTAAAGGCACTATTTATGTATATAATTCACAATTCGACTAATCTGAATTCAAGTCAATCCGAAGCCCTCGCATAGCTTGCTTAACGGAAGAAGGTTATGTATCAGGTTTAAAGTCGATACCTTCGATTTAAGAATGAGTGATCTTGCATAGTAGCTTTCTAATAGAATGACATTATCTACCATCATTGTATCTCTCAACCTAAATCACCTATCATCGCGGTGTTTCCCAAGGTCCGATGAGAATTCTGATTTAACTCCTCAAAAATGTCAATGGGTACGTGTTGAGTTCTCCAAACCAATATGTGTCGGATTCTCCAATACAGTGTATTTTTGGAGAATCCGAAGTGAAGAGTCCTGCGCAACTTAGATTTTCAGCAGCAACGACCAACAACAAGAAGTGAGGTCTGACGAGAGTAAAATGCACTCAAACCTTACCACTACCTCATAGAAATAGAGAGTCCGTTTCTGAAAGACCCTCATCTCAAAAAGTATAAAATACTAGATATGAAACTAAACGATTAGAATGGAAAGCAAACGATAATTTGTAAAGACAATACCAACCATGACCAAGTATTTCAGTAATATCACACCCTTTGCTACAGAAATAAGTTGCAACTACCAGAGGACAATCAATTACTCTATGATCATAAGTGCATTTGACATTCATAAATATGAAGAAATTCGAACTGTCAAAACCAATTCATCAAATATCCTGTAAGATGACTAGCTGCCAATATATTTTATATTTCCAGAGAACGAATATATAGATACAAAATCCTTAGTTGATCATAAATAAATGGAATATTTCCCAGCCTACTTTTCTACCACATAAACCATTCTAAGTAGACAAAACAGTCAGTAGTTAAGTTCAGCTATGTGCAACAAAAATTCATATCAACATAGCCACCACCAAGTTCACTATTTAATCCGAACTGGGAAAATCCAGCAAAACACCTAATGAAGAATTCATCTTACTTCAGTTTTGAACTCCTAGATGCTGCATACTTCCTTTTACGTTTTGAGGTACAAGATGATTTGCGTGGCGATGGTGAATACTGTAGGCTGTAACTGATGAGTGATGGACCAAAAATACGAAATTTCCCTGACTTGCTAAAGGCAGTTTCAGCATCAGCGCGCCTCTTGAAAACAACTTTCGCTCGTTTGCTCTTGTGAATAAGTTGAGTCTCGGATTCACAAAGTGGACCATACTGACTAAATATTGTGTTTAGATCTGCTATGGGAGGAACTGATTCTAAATCTGAAAAGTTAAGAATAAGTGCGGTTGGGGAGTATTCGGAATTTCCATCAACAAGATCAGATAGTTTTTCTCTTTCTGAATTCTCAACCAAGGGGCCTACTTCTTGTTTACTGTCCAAACTTGGACTCAGGCCAGGAGAAGTCTCCCATTTAGCATTAGGAAAATCCTCCTCAGTTTGAACCTCTGGTTCAAATAATACTTGATCTTCAGGGTTGCATTCAATAATCCTATCGGTCCAATATGAGTCCTCAATACCTTCTATGGACAAAGTTTCAGCAGATGCTGAGTTGGATGAATTTTGCCCTATATGCTTTTCTGTTGTCTTTGTGCGGTCTCCTGAAACGGTAGTTTCTGAGAAAGTCAAATTCCTATAATCACAGAACAAACCAGCTCGGGACATCAAAATACTATACGCATTCATGGGATTCCTGGCTGCTGAATAGAGCTTTGAGAGCATTTCTTTTGGAGAAGGGAACTCTATTGGAATCAACTGTTGCCCTTCAGATTTCACGAGACCAAGTACTGAATCTTCAAAACTAATATTTCTCGACTTCTCAGTGTGCTCACTAGTTCTTCGGGAATTTCTGTCAATAGACTTGAAAATTTGGCTTGCAGCTTTATGAGACGGTAAGGACATCTCGTTACCACTGCTTGATGGCAATTCTTTCTTCCTTCTTTTTGCCTTTGAATTACTATGCATATACTCGAATGTTAAACATCTCTTCTCAGAAGATGCAGACTTCCTCTCTCCCCCAACTCTCCCTCTAGATTTCTTCTGAGCATTTGGTATGCGTGAGCTGCTCCCATACATCAACACGGACATTGATCTTACCTTTTTACCAGGGTGCTCATCAACCCCCAAGCAACGAGGATGCTTTGTAGAGGAAGTAACTTGGACATTAGAGTTCTCCTCTGACGCTACATCTCTACCATCTTTCTTCCCAAGCAGTTGCTCAACATCATTATCATTCTCTGACAAATCACCATATTCTTCTATTACTGGGAGCTCATAGTAACCATTCCAGCGATTAAATGCTGCCAACTGAGCTTTTGCCAACACACATGATAATCTGTCGATCCGGGAATGTGGAGCTGCAGCTACTGACTTGAGTGTTCTAATAAGTTCAGTAGGGTGAAATTGGGTTTCATCTGAAAAGTAGTCACCTTCAATTCTCATGCTTGATTCCACCTGGATATCAGCATCCACAGCAATCTGAGATTTCATTTTTGCTCGGGTTTCCTCCGACAAACATGGGCAGGCTAGCCCCAGCTCAACCCGTCTAGAGACTTCATCTAGAGCACAGTTCACCGCATAAGAAAAGTCTTCTGAGTTGCTCTGCCTCTCCATCTGAGAAAAGTACAACTTAAATGGCTTAATGCTAGATGCTTCATTCCATGCAAATGTCTGGTCACCAAAATACGCTATAAGATAGCTGTTCTTTTTATAGTATTTCATTACTTTTTTTGATGCAGCAGAAGACTCAAATATCCGCCCAGGCCACCAAGGATGGCTCCTCACCTTACCCCATACTAAATCGGACACATAAAATTTACCTTCCTCTTCCATTCTGTGCTTAACCCCTCGTCTTTCTGAAATGAGAGCATCAGGCCCAACATCCATCATCTTGGAATCATCAATGTTGACTGTTATACCATCAGGAGCATATCCATTTGTCCCACCTAATACCTCTTGCATGTCAGCTCCTTCGACTGCATTCCCCTGTCGTGCAAGATGTGAAAATCCCCTCAGATCAATCACAAGTTCACCGTCAAGTCCACCATACCCTGAAAACCCCATTTCACCTTCAACATCACACGAATCCATCTCCACAGCTAAACCTTCTCCAAAAACCCTAACCCCATCACCCATAACAGGTTCACAAACTAAACCCTGATTATTTCGATTTTCCATTAGGGTTTGTTTTCCTGATTGATCATCAACACCACTAGCTCCAAGATTTTGGTTAATATGATTCGAATTCACCAACATTGACGAAATACTAACAAATATAAAACACAAAACATCAGACGACCAGAATAAAAAAAAATTAAACAAAAAAAAACGCTTTAAGCACATGATTCAACAACTATTTCAACATAAAACACATAATTATACACATAAATTATCCAAAAAAAAAATCAAAAAACACTATAAGCACGTGAATCAGCAGCGATTTCAACAATGAAACGCATAATATACACATACAACAGGGAAAAAAAAAGCAAAAAACGCTGTAAGCACGTGAATCGGCGGCGATTTCAATATACAACACATAACTATACACATACATCAGAAAAAATTTCAAAAAAATGCTGTAAGCGCGTGAATCAGCAGCGATTTCAGTGCAGAACACATAATTATGCACATACATTAGAAAAAAAAATTCTCAAAAAATCAAAAAAAAATTCTGGAAGCATATGAATGAGCAATTTCAAATCAAACTGAAAACATGCAGGGAAGATATACAATATTTATAACGTTTTACCTCTGAACATTTGATTTCTCTTTGAGCGAGAGAGATTTCCAGAGAAATTATGAGTGTGTTTCTATTTCACTAACTCCTTTTTTTCCTTTTCCGTTTTGCGTGAAAATATAAAGGACTGTTTGTTAGAGTTTGATTAATCATTAAGTGACACGTGTCCTTACAGCATCGTTTCCGTATCGACATGCAAACGGGTTTGGAGTAATTTTTTAGGTTTAATTTATAAAATTACCTTAAATGTGTTTTTTAGCTGGTAGACTTTAATTAAGTTCAGAGTATATCAAAAATATTTTTTCTATTTTGTGAGTAACATATATGTATATTTTATTCTCTTCAAATTCTATTTACATGAAACTATATTCTATCCATAGATGTGTATATATATATATTATAAACTTTAAGAAAAATTCACGACGTCTGTCATAGTCTATGTCATTCACCCTATGATAATCTGTTCATTATACAATAGCTCATAAATTACACGTAAATCATATTAGGTAAACTCAATGCAATGAGCTAGTGAATGAATAACAAAAGGAGTCTGCATGCAAAGTTCTTGAACTATGAGGGATTGTTTGGTTCATTTACAATTATCAACATTTTGATCTACGTGTAGACACACGTGTCATACATATCATAATATATATACATAGAGAGAGAATACTACGCATAATAGAAATTATATGTATGACATTATGTCTCTTTATTTAATTTTATATGGATTTAAGTTTTTATACATACATATTCAAAGTTAGATTGATGGCATAAATATCAATTAACGTTACTCTTGAGACTAAAAAATCAAGTTCATGACACGAGACTAAAAAATCAAGTCCATGACAAAGTATAAAAAAAAGGATAATAACCGTTTTGAGTTATTTTTATAAAATATTAGTTTTGTTAGATCATGCGTTACACGAATTCAATAGATGTCTTAATAGCCATCGCAAATTAAGTAGACATATTATTGTAACTTCATAGTTGAAAACTATGAAGAAATCACTAAATAATAATCCTTTCGTCTCAAATTAATTAAATTTGTAAGGCTTTTTTTGAGATTTAAAATAGTTAAATTTTTCAAAGTTGAAGATGAATGTTTGAAACTTTTTTCATATTTGCCCTTTTATTTATTGAATTTTTATATTTTCTAGGAAATAAATTACATTATGTATTTATGATTTTCAAAGGGAAATAGTGAAAAGTTTGGTGTAAAGTTTGTCATTGAATGTTTTTCTTAATATATGTGCATTACCTCACAAATTCAGTTAATATGAGACAGATGGAGTAATTAATAAAAATGACACAATAAAATTAAGCAACCACCTTAATAACTACCATAAAAGTAAGCATACACGTAGTTATTTGTCTGCTTCAAGCAGCTGCATCAGGTAGTTGAAATACTCAGTTGTAAATAATAATTAATAAAAATGTCATAATAAATTTAAGTAGACACTTTAATAATCAATGCAAAATTAAGTAGACTCATTATTGTAATTTCACAGTTGAAATTAATGAAGATATAATTAAATAATACTTAATAGAAATGACGTTAAAATATTATTTTTGTTGAGGTTCGATCTCGAAACATTGATTTTAATATGTCATGCTTGAACCGTCAAACTAAGCAGCAGCTGCCTGCTTGAAATAGATAAAACAGGAACGAAGACCTTGAGTTGCTCAAATAAGCAGCTTATTATATATAGGAACGTATTACTTTTAAAATGTATTTGTTTATTTATAATCTAGATATATTATATATAGAAAAATGTTTATTATCTATAAAATTGCAACAACAACAACAACAACATACCCCAGTGCCTCAAAAGGCTCCCGCTCATTGCGGGGTGAGGGGGGGTCGGATGTA
>JAOTQR010000109.1:1363281-1374293 GCA_025774065.1 Solanum ossicruentum | reverse complement strand
GAGTCATTTTGCTTTATTCCATCATACCCCAAAGCCAAAAAATAGTGAATCTTTGGCTCCATCCAAGATTGATGGAACAAATGTGAACATCTTTTGTTTCGCCTATAATGCACTCAGAAAATCTACTGGGAGTACCTTCCGGACAATCGTTAACATTGGGCTAAGAGATGCCAGACCCCCTGGAGGCAGTCTAGGTGCACCAGTCACAAACTGCAGGAATGCTCTCTGTTGCTTACTGTCAAACTCCTTCATAATTTCAAGTAACTACAAATTTGGAGGAAGTCAATTATCATTAGTAGCAAGTGGTTCCATTAAAGAATAAAAAATCTAAGAAGATAGGAATGTACGAACATTTACAACTGGAGGACTATTGGCAGTGTACCCGTGGTCAAACTTGATGTGATCCAAAAGCTCATAGGACTGCCCAAAACAATAATAATCAGTTAACAAAAGAGGAGATCGATCTTTAAGTTATATCCACAGCTTCTCAGAAAACACAACTTACATTCCAAAATCCACTCTCTCCGCACAATAGTCGCTCTAATTCATCTTCTGTGAAAACCTGAAGATGTCTGATGGGGAAAACCTGAGCAATCAACAACAACATTGAAGATTACTGTTATTGGCTTTTAGAAAAGGTGAAGACAGATAAAATGACTAACCTGCAAACCATGTTTAGAATACCAACTAAATCTTATGGCAATATAAACTGAGTATTTAATTTGACGAAGTAGCTCCAAAATTTTGCCATTTTTATAAGAAGAAACAACAGTGGCATAATTCTTCAAATAAAGATGTTACATATTGGGATCACCACATGACCAATTTGACTGTGTTGTTAGTGTTCATGTACAGGATGAAAATTATCTCAAACGACTAGCAAATCTAGGGGCATGATGAAAACCTACATGACCTCTCTTACAAATTTCTGAAGTTACTTGACCTCTCTTACAAATTTCTGTGCATTCAATTGTCAATTGAATAGAACGTCAATCAGACAGAAATAGAAGTTGATTATGACCTGAAACTTACGAAAAATATAGTTGAACTATAACTTCAATCATTTATACTAAAAGGTAGACTGATGGAGACAAACCTGATCAAAGCCCGACTTGAATGCTTCAATTTGTCTTGAAATTCCAGAATTTATAGTAGCATCCACAAGTAGTAAAACATACTCCTCTAAGTTAGAGGAATCAACCTAAAAACAAGTCATCAACTTCAATGATTAGCCTGTTAGAAATTAGAATCTCATAAAATATCAAGCATCAACTTGTAGAGTGCTAACCGTGTTTGCATCAGCTGCAGAATTAAGGATATAATCTGGATAGCCAGGAACAGTAAAGTCAAGACAAAGCTCACCAATTTTTGTATTCCGGAAATTAAGTTCGAGGTCAAATAATGATTTTCCCTCTGGACGTGATTCCAGATTCCTTTTTCTTTCAACAAGAGCCATAAATTCTAGGAGAACTCCACCAAGTTCAGGGTCAAATGACTGGATGTCATACACAGTAAGTTCCTACAAAAAGATGATTAGTATAAGGAAAACACAAGAACTACAAGTCTACAACTACACAAGGATGCTAAGACGAGTAGTATAAGGAAAACTCAAGAACTAGAATTAACAAGGATGCCTACAAAAACATGGAGCATACCTTCCCTAGAACAAGCTTGTAAAACGCTTTGGATAGCCGAAGATCCAGAACCCTGCCATCTTGAAGAGCCTTCGCAACTATCTGGCCCAGAAGCACAAACTTTTTCAGCACTTCAGAGAACTCCAGGCCACTTAATGAATTGGATGAAGGTGACCATGGGCGGGGGAACAGACCAAAAGGAGAGAGAACAATTCCAGATTCCTCTTCTACCCTCATGCTTCCATGAGCCATGTGATCACCTCTCCACATCCCTAGCCCAATCTTCTGGAACTCATGACTGACCAAGGTAAAAAATTCTAGCGTTGGACCAAGACCAGTACCAACTTCATCATTATATTCCACCTCAATGACAACCTTCTGTTTGGCATGGAGGTCCATCATCTGCCTTGCAGAATCCAAAATTCTACTTCGATCAACTAAGAATTTTTTCCGGCGTGTTCCAGCACTATTTTGGTGCCTACCACTTGTGCCTGCACCTGTACTGCTCGTGCCTGCTGTCATATTATGAGATGATGATTCGGGCTGAATTGGCTGTCGACCAAAGGCTGCAAGACGGAAATACTTGCATCTTGCTTCGAAACCAAACAAGAAGGGGCATGAATTAACCAATTGTCCACACCAAGGTGGCAAACCACCTATGGAAACAGAAAAGGGATTCCTCATTTGCAGTTCTAGTTTCTCTGTCAATTTAGTGCTTGCAAATTCATTCTGAGGGATATCAGAATTTGTGACCTTAATATCACCAAAATTGGTAGTCTTTCCTTCTGCAAAAGCATATAATTTTGTCCGAGACCCAAGGTGAAAACTGAACCTGTTGAGGCCTTCCAAACTTCTAAGAAGAAATAAGATATCGTAAGTTGGACTTGATTTCTCAAGATCAACCATTTCAGAACCGAACATCCTAGAGAAAGATGGGGTGTACTGCCACCATGCTGTAGATTCCTCAGATGGAGTAGAATGTATGACATGTTTGCAACTCTGAGGACATCTTGGTTTATGTCTCACAAATCTTCTGTAGGTCACCCTGTGTACTTGACTCCACATGCTTGAATTAGTCATGACATCATTCTCCCCTTTGATCTGCTGCTGGAGTACAGTTTGATATAAGGTGAACTTGTGGTTCAACTTCTGTCCCTCCAGGTAAAATATCAATTTAGGTGCAACATTTTCATCATCACAACATCCAGCACACTCCAAACTTGTGCAACTATCATCTTCAGATGAATTCAGTCTTCCTTTCTTCAAAGACTCCTACATACAGCAGCACAAACATAACACCAGGGATATGACAGAATACAAAGGAGCACCTATTGCCATAGTCATTTAAGATTCTGTCGCTATTCAAAACATAGTACAAAATTTCTGAAACAATATAACAATATCACCCATCACAAAGCAAAAATCGAGAACATACTCAAAAATAGATGAGAGAACTTGTTAAAGCTGTTAGCGAGGAAAAGACTTACCGCATTAACATTTGAAATATCCATTGGATCACTCTTCGTTTGTTCTAAATCCACAGTTTCTACTTCAGCAAATAATTGCAAGTTATTCTTCACGGCCTGAGAGAGAACCACAGGAGCTGTGAATAAGGAAGCTGACTGCCACTAAATAAAAAGTCTAAACATCACAGATTCAGAACCAACTAGAACAAAGTAAATTTTGATAAACCAACCTGTGTTTCATGGGACTCTGTGGAAGTGGTCTCTGACTCCATGGGACCTGGATTTTTACCTTGAGATGTGCTTGCATCTTGTGATACACGAGATGGTGATTCTTCCCCCAAATCCAGAGGGGGTGGGTTCAACTTTTCACTTTTCTTTCTATTCACTTTTGGCCACAGGTATTCCTCAATTGTTTCAAGCAGCGAAAAAGGATCTACATTCACAACACTATCCGGGTAATCATCAAGTGATGACTCCCCCTCGCCCTTCACAAACTGGACCTTCAGACAAGGATATGATGTGCAATGCCCATATGGGATAGTAACATATGAGTTTCGTAGCTTAGATGGATGATTTAAGATGACTGGGAAGTTTTCCACAGAGCAAAGTGCACTATGCAATCTCCTTATTAAAGCTAGAAAAGTGGAGTCCTCTGGAGGTGGGACAGAGTTATGCAAAAGCAATCTACCAAACAGCTCAAATCTCTTCTCTACAATATACAGCTTATTTACTGAGCCATCACCATCTACCTTTTGTGCCAAGTATTGGCCATTGGAGAGGTAATTCACTAGAGACTTCACAACTCCACTCTCAATGAACTCAAATGTAGAAATGGCATGATTCCCATTTAACTCTGACATGATTTGATGCAAAACAGGGTAAAACTCTTCATTCTCTTGAAGAGGAGCACTGCTGCTGCTACTAAATTTGTGAACCATATCAGTTAACACAAAAGCCAGAGACTTTAGCTTCTGAAGAACATCGGTTATTCCTAATCTGGGGTTCATTGAGTCTGTTGCAAAGTAATTGGTCTTGATATGCCTAGCAAGACTTTGAACAGTCTCTTTCTCTATTTTGCAAGTCGTTGCTTCTGATCCTGCTGGAGACTGAACCGCATCAGAAGCAAAACAAAGACATTTTACTGCAGCAGGTGGTACTGATCCTTGGCGGGTTTCTTCTGATGCTTGAACACCATTGGTTGAAAACAGAGACTTGGAACAATTTTCCGGGGAAAGAAGTGCATCAACAGCAAAGAGAACACCCTCCTTGACAAATGAGTCCAAGAAAACATGAGAGCGCTTCTCTAGAAGCTTATCAACAATCTGAAGGGCTAGTATCAGAACATGAGGATCTTTGCGAGTAAAAACTCCAGCTAAGAAGCTGTAAGATACAGTGAAGTCAATTTAGCCTAATCAAAGAAGATACTAAGCTTTTGCTTAAAACATGGAGTAAACGAAAGCATCTCACCTCGTAATGTTAGTATTTTGTAGAAATCCAAGCATGTTGGATTTGCTGAAATAAACTAACTTATTTATTACAGAGAGACAGCCAAACCAGGCATTTAAGTTGACCCCAGAATTGACCACCTGTTTAATGGTTGACAAAAGTCAGGGTAAACAAGGTTATAGAAAACTAGAGCAAGCTCATTCAGATACCACAAATAAGAATAACCACCTGGATTAGCACAGGAAGTAAATCAAACCCAAACTTCTGCAGAAGATCTGGGTGACTAATGAGGAAGTCTTCTTTTTCTGAAGCTAGTTCGTTATCCTGATCTCTGGATATGGGAGGAAGAAGTTCATTTAACAACTTGAGAACTTCGTCTACCTGAGGAAAAAGACAATACAACTTTATTCCTTCAGCAGTCATCACATGTACAATCATACAATCTAATAAGATATGAGCCAAGGTGCTGCCTTTTCATGAATTAAATCCTACTCATACATGGCTATCAAAAAACAAGAAAGGCTTCAAATTAATGTTTACGTAATTGAAGGCATTTTACAATAGATGGAATTACTGTAGCCCCAAGAAGTTAGAAGCAAATGGAATATCTGTTGATATAAAACAATGTTAAATTAAAGGAAATTACTAAATTTGCGAGCAAAGTTAAACATCGTTTGAAAAGAGGACAAAATGACAAACTGATGATGATACCACCACTGCAGCCTAACTGTTTTTAGATGATTAGATGCATGATTTTACAACATTTTATATGGAAAAATCCAGATAACTTATTTCATTTTAAATGATTTTTCTTTTTCCATCTTCAGCCACCTTTTGACCATTATTCTCTTTCCTATATTCCTCTCTCTTAAAGTCTTACAACTACAAGGTAAGAGATGCTACTTCATTCATTAAGCATAGTAAGGAAGGAGAGGAAATAGAAGACCTTTCGAAGGGAGGAGATTGATTCATACTTCTGTGGGATAGCCTCCTATTATAGATGTCTTTTTTTTTCCACCCATTAGGTCCCTTTTTGTGCAGAGGATTCTCTACTTTTGGTACACTTTTTGTTATATGGGAGCTTTCCCAGTATAGATAAAATTATAATTACTTGATAAGAAAATCAAGACTTGCACATCGAATGTATGGTGATATTCCTCAACTCCATAATTCCAAGTCAAGACTTGCACATCAAATTTATGGTGATATTCCTCTACACTCCCTCCTATTAATTCATAATCCTACTATTCTTCCTTCTCTTTTTCAACTGAAGAAGTGATCCTCTTAACCCTTAATCTAACCACAGCTCCTAGCTGCCATAAACTTGATTATCAATGTGGTTCTTCTAGATAATTTACACTTGGATAATATTAAGCTTTCATCATAATAGCATCATACTTCCACATTCTATCTATTCCATTGAGAACACCCTCTAGCGCCTCTAGTAGCAATCCATGAGTCCTACATAAAACTGAATGAAGCAATGACGGATTACTCATTTTCCACATAAAAAAGACCTTAACATCATTCAAGAACTACAGAACAGCCTCATTGGTCACTCTTTTTCCAACTATTGACAAGTAAAATTCAAGCAAGTGTATGTGCATGAGTCAATAAAGAAAGCACAAAGATCGTGCTCGACCAAACTAATATTACTTTGGTATCTTTCCTCGAACGCCCTGGCAACAGGAACTATTGGATGTAACCAGATAACGTATCAGGAACTATGAATAATAAAAAAAACTGATAACATATTCCTCAAACTGAGCCAAACACGACCTTTCTATGTAGGAGCAGACCTACATGGTCTTAGGGGTTCAAAATGAACCCTATTTGTTGGAAAAATTTTACTTTTCTATTGGTAAACTACGTTTTTTGGAAAAATTAAAATAGGTATGTGGTATTGACTCCTTGACACAAGGAATATCTCCAAAGAAATTATCAAAGGGGTTCAAGGTTTGTATGAGGTTCCAAGTTAGAGCCCCATTAGCACCACTTCAATGCCTTTCCTTAGAACCCATTGCTAAAAATCCCAAGGTAGCCTTATTTCTCTAAAATTGGGTCTCTCCTTTTTCAAACATGCACCATTTTATGGAGCTTAAGCCATCAGTTCCTATAATTGGGGCCAAAATCTTTGAGAAAGATACCAATGTGTGATTGCATTTATATTATTTGGTATTTGGTAAAACAAGACAAAGAGCAGCAACTTTGAGAAGCTTATGTACAATTTTCGTCTTGACACTTCTCACTCCACTTTACTGTCTTTTTATATTTTTTGGGTCAATTCTATGCCCACAAAGGTAGGGTGAAGGTCTGTGCTACAACCTACCTCCCCAGACCTCCCCAGACCCAACTAGTGGGGCTATAGTGGGTATCTTATTATTGTTGAGGTCAATTTATGCTACAACTCCCTTTTCATATATAGCTGCAGAATATAATCTCATCTAAGCTAACATCACAATCAACAATAAAAAGAATAAGGTAACTTTGTAAAGCACCTGATTATAATGCCCATCAACCATCAGAGTAGAAGGAACCCCATGTGAGAAGTCGAGGGTGGATAAAATGTCCTTTAATATATGGCTGATGTTAAGTTCAAAGAGAGTCTTGACAGCCACAATAGAGCCAGCAGCTAGTTTGACAAGTAACCCAATTAAACCCTATCACAAAAAAAAAAAAAATTATGTATAAACCAAGACAATGAAGAACGTAAAATAGGGATATTCATATCTGATGTCTGCAACTAAAATACACTTCAAGAGCTTACAACATAAACTGATTGGCTAACTGTTGTTCGGCCATTCAACTCAATGAGATGTGTGGCTTGCTGGATCAGAGTGTGTTTACAAAGTTGATCCAGCATATCCGAAGAGTGGCGTGCCTGCTCGACTATTCTAATCAAACAAGTTGCTACGCTCTCAACAAGCTGAAAGATGAAGAAACCACTTTAATGTAATAAAATTGTAACACTGAATAATTAAGAGGACAACTTTCCACAAATTATACCGGTCTATCCTCATATAGAAGAAGATTGCATAAAACCGGAACCGCCTCCATTAAAGGTGGAGGACACCCAGAGGGAAGCTTTTTACAAATATTTACGACAGTTAAGAGTGCCTTCCTCTGCATTAGATAAAGAAACAAAGAGAAGAAAATAAACATTTCAACCTTCAACATCATTAGTTTATCAATATCAGATTGTTAATGTTAATGCTTTACCTGAACACTTGTCGAAAAGAAATCAATATAACTTAAAACAGCCATTATAGCCCCAGATTGCAAACATGCTATCGGTTGCTCACGTGAAATTCTCTCTAGCGCTTGCAAACACTAAGTTGAAAGGGAAAAAAATCACTCACAGGATAACTCAAAAGAAAAATCACAGGAAACCACCTAAAAACCTTCTACTCTTCAATTTAACACAAAAAAGATGAACTATTGATAAATAATTTCATCATACCTGTTCAGCCAGATCCAAGAACTCAAAGGCCATTAGCCTTTGACAAAGGGCAGGAACTGCGTCATGATTGACAAGGTAGGTCGAAGAACGAGGATGAACTTCACATAAATAAGTCACAGCCCTGACTGCTAATAGCATTATAGTAGGATTGCTCTCATATCTAGCCAATCTTACAAGAATGGGAGAAAATGAATCTGCCATTATGTTTGACATCGAACTATCAGGAGAAAAAGATAGCAATTCACATAGCTCTGTAAGAGCAGCCACCAGTGCTGATTCATCAGTTTCCTTGCTCAAACTTGACAAAACTCCTTTGAATTTTCCCTGATTGCCCAGCATTTGCCGCCTGTAATAGTCCCTATAACTATTATCAGATTCACAAGATCCATAAGTAGACTCCTTTTCACCTTCACTTGACCCTGAAGTTGATGATGATGAAGATGACGACGAAGTGTCTACGTCACCGTGGTGGCCTTCATGTATGGAGCTCATTGTAGTATGAACCACTGAGTTGGAAGTACTTGACCTGAATTCAGTTGAGCTACAGGGTCGCTTATCGGCAGGCAGTGCATCAACATTTTCAGTCCTTTTCTGCCCCCGGTTTCCCATGAAACAACACCAAGCCAGTTCTATATTCTGTACTGTGAATAACTGAATATAAGCACTTCACTCTTAACAGCCCATTATCATTCTCAAATGCAGCAAACATAACAGATTGAGTTTTCGTTCATCTAAACAAAATTTAGGATCAAAACACTCGAACAAGCAAAAATGGATACACAAGATTCATAAAGCAGATTACAACTATTTCAGATTGAAGCTTAGTTGGCTCATTGGGCATGATACAAGCCAACTTCTAAATAGCACAACTTTTTTTTACATAAACCACTCATTGATTGATTTACAGTAATAAATATTTGGAACTCTCAAATTATGGAATTACATATATGCAACAACAACAACATACCCCGTGTAGTCCCTAAAAATGGAGTTCCAGTAGAGTAAAGCATACGCAGACTCTCGGCTCAGCGAAAACAAACCATAGCAATCAAGAAAAAAGAAGTAAGTGATGTGAAAGCCTAATAAGGCATGTTGAATAGTAACTACAGCAACCAAATAATACAACAATTGAATTACAGTAACAACAAATTAACTAGTAACAAGGAGAACCTCCAAAGCAAAGTCACATAGTGTTATACATTTGATCATTCAGTAAAACAAAAAAACGATACAAGCTTATAGCACTAAAAAAAGGCACTATTAGCAAATAAACGCATTGTTTCAACCACAAAACAAAAAAGCGAAAACTCCCAACTGATTTAAGCATACACAGTAAAGTCATCATAGTGTTACATGTTTGATCATTTAGTAAAACAAACAAACAATACAACACAAGCTTATAACACTACAAAACCACTTAAATTAGAATGAAAAACAAAACAACCCCAGAAAAGCTCCCAACTGATTTAAGCATAATATACATACATAGTAAAGTCATCATAGTGTAATATGCTTGATCATTAAACAATGCAACCTTATAGCACTACAAAACCACTTAAATTAGCAAACAAAGACATTGTTTCAACCACAAAGAATGAAAAACAAAACAACCCCAGAAAAAAGCTCCCAACTGATTTAAGCATAATATACATACATAGTAAAGTCATCATAGTGCAATATGCTTGATCATTAAACAGCACTACAAGAACACTAAAATTAGCAAACAGACACATTGTTTCAACCACAAAGAATTAAAAACAAAACAACCCCACAAAAACTCCCAACTGACTTAAGCATAATATATACCTACATACTTTCTGCAATTCAAGAACAGGCGATCAGCTTGAAACAATTTCCAAAAAGACAACATCTTTATGATAAATACCCTTTACCCAAGTGATTAAAAAGTGAAATAAGCCAAAAATTTGAAACCCCATAATCACTTTTTACACAATAAATAAGAAAAAATAGAAAAAAATCAATTCTTGGGGTACCTAAAAGCGGTGGAGTTTAATCGATCTTTATCTCTTTTTCTTTGTTTAAATTAGTTTCTTCTTCCTTCTTGCAATTTCTGCGTTGAATATTTACACAATATACACCTAGTTCACTGTGTATGTGCGTGTTTAAGATATATTAAAACATGAAAAATAAAAGATGATGATGATAGATAATGATGAAAAAACACAGTAAGGAAGGAAAGAGGGGGTGGGGGGATAGTGACGTGGGCGGGGGTGTTAATTATGGTTATAGTAAAATTCTAAGAGGTAACAAATTCTAGAACAATAAGGTCTCTATTATGAAAAATTCACAAAATAATTTATTCTAATTAAGTGATTTAATACAGCAACAATAACAACATACCCAGTGATATCGCACAAGTGGGGTCTAGGGAAAGTAGATTGTACGCAGACCTTACCGCTACCTCATAGATGTAGAGAGGTTGTTTTTTAAAATCCTCAGCTCAAAACCCATAAGCAATTAAGTGATTTAATAAAATAAAATAATTTATATTGAGGCACTATGTATGTATATTATGAAATTGATATAGTTACATGTTTGATTTGGTCATATTTTAGTTATTAGTATAATTATTTTGTATTTATTTATGTTATCAATGAAAAGTGTAGATTTTCATGTATTTTATTTTTATTAGAGAGTACATTTTAATTTGTAATTATAGTTTAAAATTATGCTTTATTTAAATATTGTACGTAATAATAAATTGAAATAATGGGAAAGATTATACGAAAACGTTTTGTATAAATAAATTTCACTATTTTCCTATAAATATATATAAAATTAAACTTACTCAAGGTATGAAACAAGAAATCACAAGCTAAGAATCAAAATATTTAAGTTTTAACAATCAGAAATACAACAATTGATTGAAGACAAATATATTTATTTAATATATCATAATATATATATATATATATATATATATATATATATATATATATATATATATATAATAATTAATTGACCACTATTATATTCTTGATAACA
>JAOTQR010000109.1:1334443-1363181 GCA_025774065.1 Solanum ossicruentum | reverse complement strand
GAGATAATTTTTGAATTATTAGATAAAAATTATAACATTACTTTATTAAAATTTATTCAGAATAAGTCAAATATATCTAACTTGTTTTGTCTTATTCTCTATGTTTTTCTATATTATAATAATATAAAAAATCTACCCACTAAATCTAACTTAGTGATCTTCTCTTTTTAAAAAAATTAATTATGTAATGTCTTAGTTAGAATTAAAAACCTCCAATGTGAATTTCTTGCATAAGCTAGAATACTAAGGCTAAAAGAAATTCTTGAATTTAACAAAAATAAAAAATGTCTTTCAAAAGCAATTAAATATGATATCTATTTTTTTGGTTAAAACTATAATATCTATATTTATATTAAAACAACCATGTTATTCAATAATATTTACACTTTTAAAGGAATAATATACTCATCATCATTGACAAAAGGCACACACTTGATACATACACTCAAATTATTATATAAGAACTATATAAAATACCAGATTTTACTATATAAGGAATAAAATAAAATATCTTGTTTTCGAGCCGCGAATTTCATTAACAAAATAAGGACATAATTGGTAGGAGTGCATCAGTTGGTTCTATTCGATTTTATACATTAGTGGTTTGATTTATTAATTTTTGATTTTTAAATACATGATTTTATATATTAGTGGTTCGGTTTATTAATTTTCGATTTTTAAATATATTAAACCAATAAGAATCTAATAAAATATTTTTTATTGATTTTAAGTCTTTAATGATTCGATTTTTTATTTATCCGATAAGAATAATAATGAGAATCTGCATTAACAAAAGCAAATAGAGTACAAAGATTATGTTTATAAACTTGCAAAAACTATAATTAGTTAATTACAAATTAAAATATTAAAGTAGATAACTAATCATTTAAGTACTGCAAAGATTAAAATAGGTAAAGTATTGTTGTAGTGTCCTATTAATATTAAATTACTAATATTTATTATTTATGAAGGGATAAAATAGTAAATTATTATAATCTTATTGGGTTATCGGTCTACCCAATAACTCAATAGTAAAAATCGATATCAAACTGATAACCCAATAATCTTTTTTTAAAGCCATTAAAAACCTAATAACCTACAAACCAATAATATTTTTCTTAATTCGATTTATTGATCGATTCGATTTTTGCATACCCTGATAATTGGATCACTTGTCAAAGGAGAAAAGATACTTTTGAACTATAAATTAAATATAAGTATTTTTATTGTGCATTTTAGTAAATGTAAAAATTTTCTCCATTTTTTTTTGTTAAAAATAAGAGTGTTCATGATTTGGATAAAAATCGATCTAAATAAAAAAATCAATTTTATTTGAGAAACTTTTATAAATAGTCTAGGCTTGAAACTTAATATAGTCAAACAACTATATTTTACATAATTACATAATATAACCTCAGCTATGTAACCTCGAGAGGAGGAGAGAGGTGAGCGAGATTGAGAGAGACGAACTGTATATGTATATTTGTCAAATTGTATGTGTATATCTATCAAATAATTGTATATGTGTAATTAATATACATATATCTTTGTATATCTAGAGAGTGAGATTGAGAGGAAGGAGGAGAGATGCGAGCAAGAGTCAAGAGAGGCGAATTGTATATGTATATCTGTCAAAATAATTGTAGATATGTGGCTGTATACATTTACAATTGTATATCTGCAAAAAATTGCAGAGAGAGGAAGAGAGGAGAGAGAAAATAGCAATAAAATCGTAACTATAGCTATGTTTTGTATTTTTTTCAAACTATAGTTATATAATGTAAATACGTATCATATATTTACCTAATTATGTTTTTTTTTTCATTTTATTTAAGTTTAATTTGGGGTTTGAATTTGTTCAAAAAAGGTTGAAGAAATAACTATCAGAATCGAAATTATATACATATATTTTATAATTGTACAAACACAACACATTATTTTACAAACAATTTTAAAGATCTTATACGCATGTTTATGAATTTTTATTTTTAGTCTATTTATGAAAGTACAATTGATTTCATGTATATGAGTATCTATGACAATTCTTGGTATGATTAGAAATTCCAGTTTCTCTTCCTTCTAGGCGAAAATAGTGAATTTTGAAACTTTATTCACAGTAAATTTAATGATCTAAAGTATCAGTCGCTATTTTTCGTTTTGATTGAATTAATGTCACTTTTTCACTGTTTTAAACGTATCATTACTTTTATTTTTATGTATAGTTAATAATCGAACAAAATCAAAATTGTTAACAATCAAATTAATAAAGGTATACTATAATTGATTTAATTTAATTTTAAAAAATTTAAAATTAATTAAATTAATTTAATTTTGATTTTAACCATTAACCGAATGGTGAAACAAACTCGAGCAAGTTGACCAAAAAAACCTCATGATTAAAACGTTTAATTTGATAGAGAATTATTATTATATCAAAAAGATTTAACTTTTAAATATTTATGAAAATTTATGCATACAAACAAAATGGAGCAGAGAGCAAAATAGAGATTTAAGATTCAAACAAAAAATCCCCATTTTCCAGCAGTTTCACTCTGCCGGCTCCCAATATTCCGTCACCGTTTCCGGTCACCGGGAAAATTTGGGTTGATTTATAAATCCCAATTCGTTGGTTACCTAACTGGATGTGTTTTTTCAGGTTTTCTTCTTGACCCTATAAATCTCAACTTTTTTATTTTTTATTTTTTTTGGTTTTCTTGATCATATTGTATTGTTCTTGCAAATTTAGTGTTTGGGTGTGAAAAAAAATTTGATCTTTATGATTATGTAATCATAAATTGACCTTTTGAGAGGATTCATATGGCTAAAATTTAAATCCAAGAAAAGGGGGCTTGAATGTAGTGGAGTGACCTCAGGTAGTTTGGGATTGAGATGTAGTTGATAGACACCTAGAGGGTTCTCTTTGAATTCATCAGTTGTTGCTCTGCAAAAATTGTGTGTATTTGGCTTCATTTCTTGTATGATAATAAATTATCTGAGTCTATTATTGGGTAAAGTCTTCGTGTTTTCCCTTGGGAAGTGAATGAGAGTGTGTGTGAGAGCTCGAAAGAGCAATTTTATCGAGAGTTTGAGTGCCAAAACTTGACAATCAAATTATTATGAATATTTGATCTCTTAGGTGATGTTATGGTTCCATTCATATATATGCTCCACATTGATTTTCTATTAGTTATGTTTTTCTTCCCTGCATTTTTTCCTTTTCCTTAACTACTTTGATTTGCTTCACTTGAATCGGGGTCTTTCGGGACAATCTCTCTACCTCCAAGGTAAGGTCAGACCCCCTTTTTTTGGGATTCCACTGTGTATGTTGTTATTGTTGGGCTATTAGGTTTGCAAAACTAGTCCATGTATCTAATGATGGACTATATTGCGAAGTAGTGTTTTTCTTCCTTATGTTGGACTCAAATGCTAGAGCTTTCATGAACTTATTTGAGGCCACTTCATTGACAAATAAGTCTAAACATTTGATGAAATTACATTTCACATTACGGCTTTGGTTTCCCACATGTCATTTTGGTGGAAGTTTGAAATATCGGAAACATTTATTCTTAATCATGCTCCAAGAAATGTTATTTATTGAATATAGTTGCTTTACAATGCCAAAAAGCAAAAACAAAGGTAAGTTTGTACTGGTTCTAAGTCTGTAAGATATACCTATGCCAGTTTCATAAAAAGATAATGTGTGAAAAAGGTTAGCTAGATACCCTTGATGGCGATAATTATGTTTATTCATTTCAATTAATGCACTCCTTTACCATCTCCCTTTTTATTTTCCTTGCTGAAATTGCCTCAAATTAATGTGATATTATCCACAGCCTTAAAGAGGTCAGGATCTCAATTTTTTAGCCGGGAAGCAGCTTACATTTAGCATACAGTTGTGATTTACTGGTTGAAGGGACACTTTACTCTCAGTTAAAAGCTGGTCAATTTTGCTGAGGATTATAGGTTTCAGTCAATTGCAGTCTGTAGATCTCCATTAATGCAAACAATTGCGACTCACATAATTGCTACTCTAAAGGAGGGCTTTGATAGTGTTTTAGTACAGGGGATTTTCTTTATTTGTCCCTCGGTGCTTTGATGAGGGATATTTCATTCTTGTAACATGCCCCAAACTCCTCAAAGATCAGTCTTCACACTCTCTCTTATCTCCCTCCTTCTCTCGTATACTCTCCTCCGCTTGTATCCATCTATTTCCGTTCACTTCTTGAGGAGTCCTGAAAACCAAATCCTCGCATTGACCACATCACTAGAATCTGAGCCATATACTACTGCTGGCCCTCATGATTACCAAGAACACCGAAGGCAACAATCCTATAGCAGAAACTATATTGTTCGATTCCATCATTATAAGGAAGCTGAAGATCTCCATAATTATCTGCAAAACAATGTGAAATTTAAGGGGTGGGAATGGATTGAGAGAAAAAATCCTGCCTCAAGGTTTCCTACAGATTTTGGATTGGTGGCAATTGAGGAGTCTGTGAAAGAACTTCTGTTAGAGAACTTCAGAAAATTGGTTCTTGTAAAGGATGTTTGCTTGGATTTGAGCTATCAAAGGGTTGTTCTTGAAGAGAAGAATGAAAAGGTTGGGGCTTTTATTAATGAGACTAAGAGGGCTGGAAAGATTTTTACAGCTATGTCCTTCAGCGAAGATCAAAACTATGCAGTGGCCAACACAAGTAACATGAAGCTTAGTTGGAAAAGAGAGCTACTGATGCAGGTACGACTTTTATGAGCTTATGTTTTGTTACATGTGACTTTACTGAGCTTTGTTTGTAACAATGTATTAAAGGGCTTAGCCATGCACGAAGTACTCCCTGACTAATGCAGGGGTAGAGGGAGAGGAAGCGTATATATATGCTGGTTTCTCCTTGCTTTTCACCAAAGAGGCTTTTCCTACAGTTGGAAGTTGTGACATAAAGGTCACCAATGGGCAATACTGATGTTGCCCCATTTAGATCCCTCACTATTAGAATACATTCTGCTATAACTTCTCATGATTGACATGTGGTAGGATTAACCATGTTGCATGGTATATGTTCTGATGAAATTAATCTCCTCTTTACATATTTTAATGCTATCTTTATCTTTTCTTGAGTCCTACCATGGATCTATTCTTCTATAATTGGCATCATTTTTGAAGTCAAAAGCATCATATTTAGGGAAGAGAACTTTTGTTTTCCTAAGGGACCTTAAATGAAAGCATTAAAGAGATAAAGAAATTTGAAGTGAATGTTGCTATAGGATTTTGTAAAGATAGGTCTCCTCTATTTTGCAACCAAATGCCTCGGGCTAGAATCCCTATGTTTCTTTTTGCTTCACTTTTTTCTGGAGAGGTGGACGTATACTCTGGAGATAGTTACAAACTTATAGTTCGCTCTTGTATACTATTGTAATTGCTTTTTAGAAAAATTTTGGTGGACTAATATTAGTTGCTTTATACCTTTGTGCTTGCGGTAGCTAAAAGTGATGAGGCTGTCTTAAAAAGTTAAATGTAAAATAAAGCAGTATATATGTCCAGTTGATTATTTCTTCTGGAGTTTCTCTGCTGAAGACCGAGAAGTGTGCATGTTTTGGTGTGAGAAGGTGAAAGGGAGAACGGGAGAGATTCATCTGAAACTGAGTAGTTAGAGCCTTATGCTCTAAATTCCTGTTTTAATGATTTTTTGGTTCATCCTATGTATGCTTATAGTAGTTTATTTTGTCACACTGTGTTTTGGAGGTCTTTGAAGGATAGATGCCTTATATTGCATATCATTGTCCACTGATATACAACTTCTGCTTTGGTGACAAGTTGTTTCTGCCTAAGATATATGTGTAGGTTCATTTATGAAGAAAGAAAACTTTATCCTTTTATTTAGGTGCATGTTTTTGCATACATAGTCTTCACCATGCTGTTTTTTCTCTAGTTAGGCTATTTGAAAGACCTTCTGGGAAGAAACTAAGGTTTTAAATGCAAGTAGATATCTTTTTAAAAAAACATGCATAAAGCTTTATGAAGTCAGATCTTTGCCCTGTGCATTGTATTCTGTCAGGTTCTATATGTTGGTGTAGCTTGGGTTGTGTACTGCTTTGGACCTATCCTACTTGGTATGAGCAAAACTTTTCACATGATGTGGTTGCTTGGGAAAGTTATCTGTCAGGTCCATTAGGTTCTTCCATTAAGAAGAGTGTTGCAAATTAAAATCTGTATAGACTTGCCTCAAAAAGACATTTATCTCAAACTCGAATTGTTTTTTAAAATATAGGGTGATATGGTTTTGCTCCTTTGGGTAGTGTAGGAGGGAGAAGAAAAAAGATTAAGCCATTTGATGCTTTTTATTTGGACATGATGGTAAAGAATTAGTTGTTGAATGCATAGTTTCACTTGATTGTTGTTTCTGGCAGCACTGCTAAAAGAAACTAAGTTTAAGCTTTTCTTTAGTACTTGTGTCTTGATAAGCTTTATTTTGTCTCCTTTGCATTTTCATTTTGTAGAAATCTCAAGTCACATCCCTTTTTGGGGCAGATTCACTTTGGTCGAGAGGGTACACTGGTGCTAAAGTTAAAATGGCTATTTTTGACACAGGTATACGGGCAGATCACCCTCACTTCCGCAATATTAAGGTATTTACTTCTTGTTTTCTTTTTACTTATTTATTAGTTATTTGTTTGTATCAAAGAAATGTTTTATTTTAATTGCTGTTTGAGCGAAAGCATTTATGTACATCTTTTATATATGTTTTAATGTACATCTTTGGGTGCCATCTTTTTTTTATTATCAACATACATGGGGGTTGACTTTGAGATCCTATTACTAGCATACATTGGGGTTGATGCCTGATATATTTTAGGAACGCACAAATTGGACCAATGAAGATACACTGAATGACAATCTAGGACATGGGACGTTTGTGGCTGGCGTCATTGCTGGTCAGGATGAAGAATGTCTTGGTTTTGCTCCTGACACAGAGATATATGCTTTCCGTGTTTTCACAGATGCACAGGTAATGGATTTTTATCTTTTGACCATCCAATTCTGTAATGGTGTCCTTTTGTACATTCTAACCATTTCTTTAGAAGAAAAACCTATATACTCCAACCACCATGTGTGCAGGTAGAGACTTGACATCAATGATTTTGTCTTTATTAGCTGGCTTGATGATCAAGGGAGCTTGTTGGTGCTAATGGTTTCCTATGATTAAATAGCCACCCTCTGTATGTAGTTGCTAGATATATGGCAGACCCTAACTGTCTTAATATCTCCCAATAGTTATCTGCAATTAGAAGGTGTCACATCAGGACGCGGATGACAAATCCTTGCAGTCGTAATTGATATTTAAAAGATCAAATTCAGCCACCAAAATCTCGTTGAAACTTCTATGTCATGAGATTTGAATTGAATTATATAAATGAAAGCTTCGTTTTTTATAAATTGCTTATCATTATTTAATTTGCAAATCCAAGAAATCGACTGGCTTATTTACTTTTCTTTCTCTTCCAATTAAGGTAACACACTCTTTAACAAGCTAAGACAAAGTTAGTTGCTTTTTGGCTCCTGAAACTTGGAAACACCTAAATATGTACACACGGCTTATATCCTTTCCTGAAGCCAAGAAGCTTTGTATCAAATGTCATAAACCTAAAAGTTGCAGCTCTCTGGTTAATTTGGTGATTTCAACAGAAGTGGGCAAGGCTTGAGATTCCCCAACTAATCTGTAACAAAAGCTGAAGGAAGAGTTTTCTTTCTATCAGTAAAAGTGAGGATTTCCAAAAGTGGTTTTACTCAAGAGCTGAATATCTGGGAACCATTGGCTTGGTTATGATGACTTCAGCACTCAAAATTGTAACGTCTCTTTTTTGGGGGTCGGGAGGGGGGGGGGGTTATGTTTTCTTATTTAATCTTTGCAAAAGCTAGTAGGAGCTTGTCTGCTAATTTTGTAAAAGGAGAATAGGCAAGAAGGGAAGAAAATGGAAAGAAATCATTGATCGTATCTGCAGTGGATGGTGTTGGAGGATTTAGCAGTGCTGTCATACTCTTTCCTTTCAGTCTTGTCAATTCATCTCATTCTTTAGTTTCTCTCTTAAGTAGCTTATTAGCTTGAAAGCTTTCCTTGCCATTAAGGCGTTACTGGAATATGCTAGAAATTGATCGGTCATCGGGAAAGACTTATGCATGCTATTTACGATGAGTACAAATGATGATTGGAAAAGTATATTTCTTAAGTTGAGGACATTCTCAAGCTGTTGTGGAGTATTTGCTTTTTAAGGCTTAATACATAGTTTGCCCGCTGGGCTTGTAGCCAAATCCCTATTCTACACCTCTCCTTCACAGAAAACTTTTACACACCAAACGTTTCTCTGAGTGTGTCTAATACACCACATCTTTCCGATGACGTGCTTGTGGTTAACCAAAAAATTGAGTGTGTAAAACTTGTATATATTTTGTCCAAATGCTTATGTAAGTGCCACATGTCAAAATTCTATTCTTTTTCTTACTTTTATTTTATCACATAAAAAGAAAAAAATGGCCCAAGGCCTTTTGTCCCCACCTGAAACCCATCGTCCTCTACTGCAACCCCCTGTCTTCCTCTTCCTTATACTCCTCCTCCTCTATCTGGTCTTTCTATCCATATCCCAGCAATTTTCGTTTCTTCCTCATACCTACTCCATAGCCACATTCTAAGATCCCCTCTGATCTTTGTGTGGATTTGTAGATACTTTTCTCCTATTTTTCTTGATTTTTTGAGGCTACTATGACTTTACAGAGTTAATAATGTACTAGCGATATGATAAAATCTTACAGGTTTTTGTCTTTCAGAGCGTTCTTGTGATCAGGTGAAGTGAATTGGGTGATTCTTGTGGTTAACTTTTCGTGATGATCTTATGGTCTTAATTGCAGTTTTTATTAGTGGAAGCGAACTTTTATATTCGAAACAGAGGTGAATTGCTAGAACAAATGAATGGTTTTGAAGGTCTTGGTGGTGGTGGTGACAGCCATGGTACAGGTGGCTAGCCTTGGAAATGAAGACGATGGAGAAATTGGAAACTTTTGGCAATGAGGGATAGAATTTTGTTTTAAGTGTTATTTTTTTGTTTTAATTAATGATCCGTCTCAGCCTTATTGATGGGTGACATACACTTGCTTAGAATAAATTGATTAAGCACAAGAGTGGTGTATCTGAGAAAAGTTTGGTGTGTAAAAGGTTTCTGGTGGAGGAGGTATGTGTAGAAGGAAATGGCTACAAGCTCCTAGATAAAATATTTATCAAGTCGCTTTGTAATGACGGAAAAAACCTGTGTTTTCATCATAGATTCGTATTTTTCTGTGATCTTTTGCCATAATTAGTATAAAAGATTTTTAGAAAATGCTCCTAGGTGTGGATGAATTGGTGGATGGTGTGTGAGGCAAGTAACTTTTTCCAGAGAAGTATGTCTGTCCGACCTATTTTTAAGTAAAGCTCTGTAAGTTGGCAATAGGTAAACGTTTTCCTATAGATTGAGAAGCTAGCCACCACAAGGAAGAATAGAACACAAAATAAAAATCTAAATGGAAAGAAAAGGATGGATCTCTATGCTCATTGAACCATGAGTTATTTTAAAATTTAAGGCTACAGGGGAGTCCCTATAAAGCATCTCGCCTACTTTGGAAAAGAAACCCAGGAAGTCAGACAGTGTCAGACCATTGGGTACTTTCAATATACTTGGATACATATGAGATACACCAGTGCTAAAAACCCTTTTTGCAAGATATCTTCAAAAGTGTGGGGGTCCTTCCTCTGGATCTGTTTCCGTTGAGAAAGAAGTTAGTTCAGCTGGACCGAGTAAAAGTTCTATTCAGGCTCAACTCTATTGGGCTTTGGTCAATATTATCATGAAGTGTCTTAAAACCGAGTCTATCTACAAAGAAATGCTGAGAATAGACATTAAGCCTTTTCTCCTTATCCTCAAATATACAAGATGAGAATAACTTTATACATTTTTCTTGTCCTAAATACTTCTGAAAGTGGTAAAATAGATGGGTCTTGTTGTATTACTCACCTGCAAAGGAAAAGACAGATCATCTTGCATTAATTTTGGAAATTCCTGTCAAGGTTATGATAATTGTGCCTTCAGCTCATTGCAGGTCTCTTACACGTCATGGTTTCTTGATGCATTCAATTATGCAATTGCAACTAATATGGATGTGTTGAATTTGAGTATTGGTGGTCCTGATTATTTAGATCTCCCTTTTGTTGAAAAGGTGAGGTCATCGATCTTTTGGTTTTTTTTAAGTACCCTCTTTGTCATAATACATACTGCACGTATAATTTCGGGGCCCCTGAAAATGTTTGACACATTTCTATAGTAATTTATACACTTTCTCATTGATCAAGACTTCAAATCAGTAACTGAACAGAGTTTCAAAATCATTAAACAATTCAGATTTTAAATTTTGCTGCAATATTTTCACTATACTATAGCTTTTGAACAACTATCATATTTCTTCCCCTAATTAAATTATAATCTGACCTTGTAAAACAGTATGATGCTTGGGGCCTGCATCATCTCCTGCAAGAAATGCACTCTGTTGCTACATTAGTCGATATAATTATTTGGTTTAAGATGTTGGTACCATTCGTAGTCTCATGATTAGTTAGTAATTTGGTTCCAACAGTACACATGTGGATGATATGTCTCTACTGCTGTTTGACATAATAGTTCATGTAAGACTGAGTGAATAGCCTTCGCTATTTAGGAGAACAAAAATCCAATAAGAATTCGTAATTTCTGGTCTTATTCAGTCAGCTTCCATGAATTTTGATGTAATTGCAAATTGCATATGCGAATACTGTATAATCTTCACCTGCTCAACCCTTTCACTAGTTAGAATAGCACTTTCCCAGAGCTGATTCCTGGCACAGTTCTATTAATTGCGGAAACTGCACCATGTTCATGGAGGTCTCAAGCACGAGGGTAACATTTTTACTATAGCATGCAATTCAATACTAGGGACATCGAGTTGTTGAGCTTGTGATAATGGTAACATTATCGTCAGCACAAATTCTGAATAAACGGTAGGAATGGGAACTTTATTTTTAAAATTTTTTATAATATTGATGACATGTGACATATTTTTAGGTTTGGGAGCTTACAGCAAACAATATTATCATGGTTTCAGCTATTGGTAATGATGGACCACTGTATGGTACTCTAAACAATCCAGCAGATCAAAGTGATGTTATTGGTGTTGGTGGCATTGATTACAGTGATCATATAGCCTCTTTTTCTTCTCGTGGCATGAGTACCTGGGAGCTTCCTCATGGGTATCGCTTCTTCCTTCTGAGCTTATCTATCATATGCTCTTGAGTATAGATTTCCTTAGCATTGGTGCTTTCTGCAAAATTTCCCTCTCTTAAGGGGAAAAGAAAAGAAAAGGGAGAGATGATATTTGAATATAACAACTATGCGTCATTCCCGAACAAGGTGGGGTCAGCTGTACGAATTAAATTCGTCTGCCGACATTAGACCAGAAAATCAAAATGAAAAGTACTAGAAGTTTTCTATATTCCCCACTGGCATAAGAATCTCTAATAAGGTTAAAATTAGCATAGGACCTAAAATAAACATGTTATCATAACTAGAATGTATTCCAAACTAATTTGTACCACTAATGTAAATCTTTTTCTTCCCGTGTGCCCTATCTTTCACCAATTCTGCATTGATTTGAAGAGTTTGTAGGTCTTTCAATATAACTTCGTTCCATATGTTTTTAGGTCTACTTCGTCCGCTTTTAACTTCTTCACTCATGATTTCACACTTACAAACTGGCTCATCTGTGGCATGACCGAGTCATCTTTAGCAACTTTCTCGTATTTTATCCTCCATGTGTGATACTTGCATCTCTTGATGAAGATACATTTATATGAAAGATTAAAAAAAACAGTTTTTGTTCTTTTCCTAATTATTTTTTTGTTGAGAAGGTAACACCTGTATTCTATTTCCCACAAACACGGAAACCTGCCACAACAAGTTACAGGTTTCCTAATTACAATTGAGGTAGAGTATCGGGAAGATCTTCAATCCTTTAAACAAAAACTTACAAAGATTTTGCAGCATCTATAACTGATTCTAGATCTACCCTATACTCCTGTTTACACAAAAAATGAAACAACACTAAGCAATTCATTTTCATCTTCTGGATGTTGTTTTCCTTGTTCTGGAAGCATCTGAGATTTCTTTCTAGGAACAGTTTAGTATATAGGAACAATTTAGTAACCATGAACGTTTTCCTTGACAGTTATGGTCGTGTAAAGCCGGACATTGTTGCATATGGACGTGAGATAATGGGATCCAAAATTAGTACAGGTTGTAAAAGCTTATCTGGCACCAGTGTGGCGAGTCCTGTGGTTGCTGGTATAGTATGCCTTCTTGTTAGCGTAATTCCTGAAAACAAGCGGAAGGACATTCTGAATCCAGCTAGTGTCAAACAAGCACTGGTTGAGGGGGCTGCAAAGCTTCCTGGTCCCAACATATACGAGCAGGGCGCTGGCAGGGTTAATTTGTGAGTTCTATCTTAATGCTTGTAGTTTGAATACCAAATCAATCCACATTGATGTTCTTCTCAACATTTAACTTGAATGACAGGTTGGAGTCCTTTGAAATTTTGATGAGCTATGAACCTCGAGCAAGCATTTTCCCAAGCGTTCTTGATTACACTGACTGCCCCTACTCTTGGCCATTTTGCCGTCAAGCACTTTATGCAGGTGCTATGCCAGTCATATTTAATGCCACTATTCTAAATGGAATGGCTGTAATTGGTTATGTCGAAAGCCCACCTACATGGCATCCTTCTGGTGAGGATGGCAACCTTCTCAGTGTCCATTTTACTTATTCAGATGTCATTTGGCCCTGGACTGGTTATCTTGCGCTGCATATGCAAATCAAAGAAGAGGGGGCTCGGTTTTCAGGGGTAATTGAAGGTAATGTAACCGTCAAGGTCTACAGCCCACCAGTTCCAGGTGAGAAGAGCCGTCGAAGTAGTACCTGTGTCCTTCAATTGAAATTGGAAGTGGTCCCTACTCCCCCAAGGTCTGGGCGAATATTGTGGGATCAATTTCACAGTATCAAGTATCCGCCTGGTTATATTCCAAGGGACTCCTTAGATGTCCGGAATGACATTCTTGACTGGCATGGGGATCATCTGCACACAAATTTCCACATAATGTTTGACACGCTAAGAGATGCCGGATACTATATTGAGACACTTGGCTCTCCTCTTACATGCTTTGATGCTCGCCAGTATGGAACACTTCTTCTGGTGGATCTTGAGGATGAGTACTTCCCTGAAGAGATCAAGAAATTGAGAGATGATGTCATTAATTCAGGTCTAAGTGTAGTTGTATTTGCTGACTGGTACAACGTGGATACAATGGTAAAGATGAGGTTTTTTGATGACAATACACGTAGCTGGTGGACCCCGGTTACTGGAGGCTCTAATGTCCCTGCCTTAAATGATCTTTTGGCTTCCTTCGGGATTGCATTTGGGAATAAAATTCTGAATGGCGATTTTGTCCTCAATGGTGAACAGAGTCGCTATGCATCTGGGACTGATATTCTGAAGTTCCCAAGAGGTGGATACTTGCACAGCTTCCCCTTCATGGATAGCTCAGAGAGCGGGGCCACTCAGAATATCCTTTTATCGGGCACCAAGGTGAGTTGAAGGCTGTTCATAATTTAGTTTTGTTAGCACCTACTGCTCCTCTGTAAGTTCATAAACACAAATCTTCCCTAAAAGAAGAGTGCTGACCTCTTTTTGCTTATTCCAGAACACTGAGCATCTCCGTGAGGCTTTAGTAGTTGCAAGAAATTGGAGATGCGGTGGTCTAATCTAGTGCAGTCTGTTATCTCTCTAATGAAACACGGGAAAGAGTATACTCTGTAGGAAGATAGTGGTCTACTAGTACTTCTTTTGATAATAAACATCCTCAAGTAAAATATGACATATCATGAAGTTGCCTTTTTTCTTTGTCCATATTTATCTTTATAAGATCCTCTGCTTAAAAATGAAGATGGAGTTTCTAGGAATGTGAGGGAGGACGGCATAAGGAATGTTCTCACTTGTCAATATCTTTCATGGACAATGTTTTGGTATCACATTCTTTAAATTGCACAAAGTAATACTGGAAAAGAAATCTCACTCCAGTGAGAACCCTTATGCTAATAATGTTGCGCCTTTTTCAATGTTCTTTAGCTGGTTGGTGGTTGACTTGCCTATCTGACTTAAAATCTATTTTGATGAAAGCAGACAGATACTCCTATTCTTGGTCTTTTGGAGGTTGGTGGTGGTCGAATTGCAGTATACGGGGACTCCAACTGCTTGGACAGCAGCCATATGGTTACCAATTGTTATGGGCTCTTGAAGAAAATGTTAGATTTTACAAGCAGGAACATAAAAGATCCTATGCTTTTTTCAGATTCAGTTAGACAGGAGAAACCATTATATGTTGATACAAACCAGCTACCATCCCGTAGAACGGATGTGAATTTCTCTACTTATTCTAGAGTTGTTGGGAAGGAGTTGACATGCAGCCGTGACTCCAGATTTGAAGTATGGGGAACAAAGGGTTACAATTTACAGGTCAGGGGAAGGAACCGTAAGCTACCTGGATATCATGTCATCGACTTGGGTATAGGTTTAAATTCCACAGTAGACACACATGTCCCCGTAAAATCTAACGCGACTCAGAAGGATGTCGACTCTCCTGGAAACAACTACTGGAGCTTCTTTTACAGAGATGATGTAAGTAACCTTTGGTTTCATTTCTTTCTGAAACTTGATTCATTCGCATTTGTCCATGCAAAGTATTTCAATATTTTTTTGATTTTTTTCTTTATACAAGTCTTCGCCTAATACTTTTTCAAAAAATATTCGTAGTATTTCTTGAGTTCACTCTTTTTTCCTCAAACGTCTCATTTTACTTGATTGCAGATTGACATGCCTGTGCTTGTAGCTACTCACTGGTTAGTGCCTGCAATTATTGCCATCACAGGTTAGTTTGTGTACATTGTGTATACCGACTGTGAGATGAATCGCGAAAGTTTGTCTTGCTATATCATCGTTCTTACAAACTATTCGTTATTACTGTTAGGTCTGTTGATCTTATTTTGGCGCATGCAAAAACGTCGTAGGAGAAGGAGAGGTTCTGGTTCGGGTCGATTTATTAATTTGTAGCCCTATTCTTGACTTGGTTTGTGTTCTTAGTTTTACTATACTCATGTAGGTTTTTTTTGATGAAAAATGCACCTAGATAAAGGTGAGTTTTGTATTAGTAGTGTAGTTAACTTTTTACAGTTTTTTTTTCCTTATTAGATTGATTTTTCTAGATGGAGAAAAAATCACAGAATTTTCAGCAATTTCCTAAAGAGAAAAGATGTACTGAACTCCACTTTTCTTGGTGGGGGAGTTATGCCTTTGATTTTTTCTATATTGCTCGGACTCTTCATAAATATTTAGCGGATGTGTGTTGGATTTGCTAAAAGTAGGGTGGTATTTTTAGAGAATTCCGACACAGGTGCGGCATCGGAAGTGAAGACTTAGATTATATGTAATTACAACAATCTCATTTTCTTCGATTTTATTACTACTATTTATTATTTTCTTTGTTTCAGTTATTGTATTGCATGTTGTTGGTATTGGTATCCTCTTCATTATGGTCAACAATATATTGCTTTCTTATTGTGTTTACCTATTTTATTATGCTTTACTTAAGTCGAAAATTTGTCGAAAATAGTCTCTCTATCTTTAACTGGTAAAGTAGTTGTCGTGTGATCAGGAGGTCATGAGGTTCAAGCTTCAGAAATAGCCTCTGGCAGATGTAAGGAAGGCTGTGTACAATAGACCCTTGCGGTCAGGCTTTTCTTCGGACCTTGCACATAGCGGGAGTTCTGGTGCACCAAAGTTGAAAAAAAAGTCTTATCTTTATGAAGTAACACACGAAAAATGCTTAAAAATCTTGAATTTCTATCTCATGGCAGTGAACGCTAAATAAAAATTGTTATTAATATAATGTATTGGTCATCAAGAATGTGAGGCCAGACTGATCAAGTTTGGGGGCCATCATAATCGGTTGACAACTTTTTCAATAGTAACACACGAAAATACCTAAAATCTTGAATTCCCATTTTGTGCTATCAAAATGCTTTTTTTTTTTTTAAAAAAAGATGTTATTAATGATAATGTAATGAGTACTAGTTACTAAGCCTATTATTCCCTCTACTTGGCCAAATTTGGAAGCCAAAAATATTGGTCCATGTTCATTTGAATTAAACAATTAATTTGGATCGCCCATTAAATAAGTCTATTTTATTAAATTCAAGTTGAAAGTTCATTTGTTTTAAGGCCTTAACTCGTGTCACATTTTAAGTGACATGACATCACATTCAAATTCAAGAACAACAAGAAGATGCCACATGTTCAAGATAATATTACTCATATTTAACAACCAATCAAAAGGATCTTATCACTTAGTTTTAGTCTGTGATAAACTCGATGGTTTTCACTATAACCAGTTAGAATATACAAGTGTGTCCGTAACGAGCTAGTCAAGAGTCCCAGGTGGATTGGCAGGGCCGGAGGACTCCTGGAAGGATTTTAAGGGCCAAGAAACAAGAAAGAGACGATTTGGGCAGTTTTTCGTGGGCGTTAGTCCACGAAATCTGGTACTACCAGGGGATCCAACGCAAATTTCCCGAAAAATCATACGAGTGGGTCTGTAATGAGCCCACCAAGAGGCCCAAGTTGTCCGGCGAAGCCGGAGGACGCTTGATATAATTTTATGGGCTAAGGAACAAGAAACAAGCGATTTGAGCAGTTTTTCATGGGTGTTAGCCGACGGAATTTGGCGCAGCCTAGGGCTCCGGTGAAACTTTCCCAAAAAAATATATAATGGGTCCGCAACGAGCCCATCATGAGTCCCAGGTGGCCCAGCAGAGCGGGAGGACGCTTGGTAGGATTTTATGTGCCAAGGAACAGGAAACAAACGATTTAGATAGTTTTTCGTAGGTGTTAGTCCATAGAATTTGGCGTTGTTCGGGGATCCGGTACAACTTTCCCAAAAAAACATTCGAGTGGGTTCGTAACGAGCCCACCAAGAGTCCCAGGTGGACCAGCAAAGTCGAAGGATACATGCTAGGATTTTATGCGACAAGGAACAGGAAACATGCGATTTGGGTAGTTTTTCATGGGTGTTAACCCAAAAAATCTAGCACTGCAGGAGGCCCCGACGTAACTTTTCCGAGAAATCGTACGAGTGGGTCCGTAACGAGCCTGCCAAGAGTCCCAGGTGGCTCGTCGATGCCGGAGGATGCCTGGTGAGAATTTATGGGCCAAAGAATAGGAAATAGAAGATTTGGAAGTTTTTTGTGGGTGTTAACCCATGGAATCTGGCACTACAAGGGGCGCCGGTGCAACTTTTCTGAAAAATCATATGAGTGGATTCGTCATGAACCTATCAAGAGTCCAAGGTGGCCTGACGGTGCTAGAGGACGCCTGGTAGGATTCATGGGCCAAGGAACAGGAAACTGGAGATTTAGGTAATTTTTCGTAGGTGTTAGCCCAAGAAATCTTGCATTGATGGGGGCTCTAGCGCAACTTCATCCAAAAATCGTACGAGTGGGTCTGTAATGAGCTTGTCGAGATTCTGAGGCGGCTTAATGGTGTCGGAGGATGTCTGATAGGATTTTATGGGCCAAGAAACCGAAAATAGATGATTTGGATAGTTTTTCGTGGGTGTTAGCCCACAGAATCTGACAATGTTAGGGGCTCCGATGCAACTTTTATGAAAAGTCATTTGAGTGGTCTTGTAATGAGCCCACAAAGTTTTCCGGGCAGCCCGGCGGCCCGAAGGACTCCTGGACGGATTTTATAGACCAAAGAAGAGGAAAAAGATGACTTGGGCAATTTATTGTGAGTATTAGCCCATGGAATTTGGCGCTTCCTAGGGCTTCGATGCAACTTTCTCGAAAAATCATACGATTGGGTCCGTCACGATCCCGCCAAGAGTTCCAGGTGGTCTCGGCGGCGTTGGAGGACTCTTGGTAGAATTCATCGCCAATGAACAAAAAAAATGATTTAGGCAGTTTTTCGTGGGTGTTAGCCCATGAAATCTAGTGTTGCTAGGGGCTCCATTACAATTTTCTCGAAAAATCATTCTAGTGGGTCCATAACGAGCCTGTCAAGAGTCCCCGGTGGCCCAGCAACGCCAAAGGATGCCTAGTAGGATTTTATGTGCAAAGGAACAAGAAACAAACGATTTAAACAATTTTTTTGTAGGTATTAGCCCATGGAATCTGGCACTACCGGGGGCTCCGCTGCAATTTTTCCAAAAAATAATACGAGTGGATCCGTAACGAGCCCACCAGGAGTCCAAGGTAGCCCGACGGCGCCGGAGGATTCCTGGAAGGATTTTAAGGGCCAAGAAACGAGAAATAGACTATTCGATAGTTTTTCGTAGGTGTTAGCCCACAGAATCTGGTGCTGCCGTGGGCTCAGATGTAAATTTTCTTAAAAATCATATGAGTGGGTCCCTAATGAGCCTGCCAAGAGTCAAGGTTATTAGGCAGAGCCAAAGGATGCTTGATAGGATTTTATGGACCAAGGAATAAGAAACAAGCGATTTGAGCTGTTTTTGGTGGGTGTTAGCCCACTGAATCTACCCCTTCTTGGGGCTCCGACGCAACTTTTCTGAAAAAAAATAGATAGTGGGTCCATAACGATCCCGTTAAGAGTCCTAAGTGGCCCAGCGGAGCGGGAGGACGCTTGATAGGATTTTATGGGCCAAGGAATAGGAAACAAGCAATTTAGGTAGTTTTCCGTAGGTGTTAGCTCGTAGAATCTGGGGTTGCCGAGGGCTCCAGTGCAACTTTTATGAAAAAACATATGAATGGGTCCATAATGAACTTGCCAAGAGTCCCAGGTAGCTCGGCGGAGCCGGAGGATGCCTGCTAGGATTTTATGGGACAAGGAACAGGAAACAGGCGATTTGGTAGTTTTTTATGGGTGTTAGCCCACGAAATTTGGTGCTGCAGGGGCTCCGACACAACTTTCTTGAAGATCATACTATTGGGTCCATAATGAGCCTGCCAAGAGTATCAGGTGACTCGCCGGTGTCGGCGGATGCTTTGTGGGAATTTATGGGCCAAGGAACATGAAACAGACGATTTGGGAATATTTTCGTGGATTAACACCCACAAAATCTAGCACTACCGAGGGCTCTGGGAGAAATTTCCTGAAAAATCAAATGAGTAGGTTTGTAACGAGTGCACCAAGAGTCCCACCAGGTGGCCTGACGGCCCCAAAGGACGCCTTGTAGGATTTATGGGACAAGGAACGGGAAACAGGCGATTTGGACAGTTTTTTGTGTGTTAGCCCACAAAATCTGGTGCTGTTGGGGGTTACGACGCAACTTTTTTGAAAAATCATACGAATGGATCCGTAACGATCCTGCCAAGAGTCTTGGGTGGACCGGTGGCGCCGAAGGAGGCCTGGTAGGATTTTATGGGCCAAGCAATAGGAAATAAGAGATTTGGGCAGTTTTTCGTCGGTGCTAGCCCATAGAATCTAGCACTGCCTGGGGATCCGGTAGAACTTTCCTAAAAAATCATACGACTGGATCCTTAAAGAGCACGCCAAGAGTCCCAGGTGGCCCGACAACATCAGAGTATGCCTGGTAGAATTTTATAGGCCAAGGAATAGGAAATAGACAATTTGGATAGTTTTTCATGGGTGTTAGCCCAATGAAATCTGGCGCTGCTAGCGGCTCCGGTGCAACTTCCTAGAAAATTCATACGAGTGGGTCCGTATTGAGGCCGTCAAGAGTCCCAAGTGACCCCACGATGTCGGAGGACGCCTGGTAGGATTTTATGAGCCCAGAAAATAGATGATTTAGGATATTTTTCATGGGTGTTAGACCACAGAATCTGGCACTGCTGAGGGCTCTGGGTAACTTTCTCGAAAAATCATATGAGTGAGTCCGTAACGAGCCTACCAAGAGTCCCAGGTTGCCCGGTGGCGTCGGAGGATGCTTGGTAGGATTTTATGGGCCAAGAAATAGGAAACAAACGATTTGGGCAATTTTTCGTGGGTGTTAGCCCAGAGAAGTTCGCGCTGCCGGGGGATCCGGTGGAACTTTCTTGAAAAATCATTGGGTGAGTCTGTAACGTGCCAGCCAAGAGTCCTAGGTGGCCCGATGGTGCCGGAGGGTGCCTAATAGGATTTTATGGGCCAAGGAACAGGAAATAGATGGTTTGGGTACTTTTTCGTGGGTGTTAACCCATGGAATCTGGCGCTGTTGGAGGCTCTGGCAAAACATCCTTGAAAAATCATATGAGTGAGTACGTAACGAGTCCGCCAAGAGTCTTAAGTAGTCTAGCGTTGATGAAGGATGCCTGGTAGGATTTTATAGGCGAAGGAACAGGAAACAGACGATTTAGGCAGTTTTTCGTGGGTGTTAGCCTATGAAATTTGGCGCTGCCAAGGGCTCCGATGCAACTTTCCTGAAAAAATATATAAGTGGGTCCATAGTGAGCCCGCCAAGAGTCTCAGGTGGCCCGACAGTGTCAAAGGATGCCTGGTAAGATTTTATGGGCCAAGGAATAGGAAACAAGCAATTTGGGCAGTTTTTCCCTGGGTGTTAGCCCACGGAATTTGGCGTTGCATGGGCTCCGACGCAACTTTTCGAAACAATTTATGAGTGGGTTCGTCACAAGCTCGCCAAGATTCCCAAGTGGACCGGTGGCGTCGGAGGAAGCCAGGTAGAATTTTATGGGACAAGAAATAGAAAACATGCGATTTGAGAAGTTTTTCGTAGATATTAGCTCACAAAATCTGGCGTTATCGGGAGCTCCGACTCAAGTTTCCTGATAAATCATACACGTGGGTCCTTAACGAGCTCGCCAAGAGTCCTAGATTGCCCAACAACACCGAGGACAACTGGTAGGATTTTATGGTCAAGGAATAAAATAAGCGATTTAGGCAGTTTTTCGTGTGTGTTAGCCCACAAAATCTAGCGCTGCCGCGGGCTCCGATGTAACTTTCTTGAAAAATCATATGAGTGGGTCAAAAAATCATATGAATGAGTCCTTAACGAGAAAGCTAAGAGTCCCAAGTGGCCTGACAACGCCGAAGGACGCCTGGTAGGATTTATGGGCCAAAGAACAGGAAACAGACGATTCGGGCAATTTATCATGGGTGTTAGCCCACAAAATGTGGCATTGCTGGGGGTCCCGGTGCAACTTTCCAGAAAAATCATACGAGTGTGCTTGTAACTAGTCTGGCTAACGTCCCAAGTGGATCGGCAGAGCCAGAGGATGTCAGGTAGGATTTTGTGGGTCAAGGAACAGGAAACACGTGATTTGATTAGTTTTTCATGGGTGTTAGCCCCCAGAATCTGGCGCTGTCAGGGGCTCCAGCGCAACTTTCCTTAAAAATCATACGAGTGAGTCCATAAGAGCCCGTCAAGAGTCCCAGGTTGCCTGGCAGCGCCGAAGGACACCTGGTATAATTTTATGGACCAAGGTACAGGAAACATGTGATTTGGGTAGATTTTCGTGGGTGTTAGCCCACAGAATCTGGCGCTGTCGTGGGCTTTAGTGCAACTTTTCTGAGAAATAATAAGAATGGGTCCGTAACGAGCCCATCAAGAGTTCTAGGTGGCTCGGGGGCCCCGAAGGACGCTTGGTAGGATTTTATGGACCAAGGAAGAAGAAACAGACGATTCGGGTAGTTTTTCGTGGGTGTTAGCCCACAGAATCTGGCACTGACTGGGGCTTTGATGTAATTTTCTCGAAAAATCATGTGATTGGGTCCGTCACGAGATCGACAAGAGTTCTAGGTGACTCGACGGTGTCGGAGGACGCCTGGTAGGTTTTATGGGCTAAGGAACAGGAAACTGGTGATTTGAAAATTTTTTCATGGGTGTTGGCCCATGGCATCTGGCGCTGCCAGGGGCTCCAACGCAAATTTCTCTAAAAATAGTACGAGTGGGTCCGTAATGAGCCTACCAAGAGCCCCAATGTCCTGCGGTGTTGGAGGATGCCTGGTAGGATTTTATGGGTCAAGATACTGGAAATAGACGATTTGGGAAGCTTTTCGTTGGTGTTAGCTCATAGAATCTTGTGCTACCGGGGGCTCTAGTACAACTCTTCCAAAAAATTATATGAGTGAGTCCGTAACAAGCCCAAAAAGTTTCCTAGGTGGCCCAGCAACCTCGAAGGCACCTAATAGGATTTTATGGACTAAGAAAGATGAAACAAACGATTTAGGCTGTTTTACGTGGGTGTTAGCCCATGGAATTTGGCACAGCCTCGGTACATCGTGACGTTCTCAAAAAATCATTCGATTGGATCCATCACGATCCCGTCAAGAGTTCTAGGTGGCTCGATGACGTTGGGAGATGCTAGTAGGATTTTATAGGCAAGGAATAAGAAACAAGCGATTTGGGTAGTTTTTCGTGGGTGTTAGCTCATGGAATCTGGTGCTGCCGGGGGCTCCATCATAATTTTCCTGAAAAATCATATGAGTGGGTCTGTAACGAGCCCACCAAGAGTCCTAGGTGGCTTGGCAGCGTTGGAGGATGCATTATAGGATTTTATGGGGAAAGGAACAAGAAACAAGCAATTTGGACAATTTTTTGTGGGGCTTAGCCCACGGAATCTGGCACTACCGGGTGCTCTAACGCAACTTTTCAAAAATATCATACTTTGCAACAACCCTCCAAGATTCTCAGGTAGCCTGGTGGTGCTAGAGGATGCCTGGTGGGATTTTATTGGCCCAAGAATAAGAAACAAATGATTTGGGCTATCGTGTATGTTAGCCTACGTAATCTGGCATTGCCAGTGGCTCCGGCGCAACTTTTTTGAAAAATTACATGAGTTGGTCAGCAACAAGCCCTCCAAGAGTCCCAGGTGGTCCGGCTGCGATGGAGGATGCTTGGTAGGATTTTATGGGCCAAAGAACTAGAAAATGGCGATTTGGGCATTTTTTTGTGGGTGTTAGCCCACAAAATTTGACGCTGCTGGGGGATCTGGCGCAACTTTCCAGAAAATTCATACAGTGGATTAGTCATGAGACCGCCAAGTGTCCAAGTGGGCCGACGACACAAGAGGACGCCATGTTGGATTTTATGGGCCAAGAAACAGGAAACATATGATTTGGTCATTTGTCATGGGTATTATCCCACGCAGTCTAGCGTTGCCGGGGGCTTTGACTTCACTTTCTCAAAAAATCATACGAGTGGGTCTGTAACGAGCCCGGTAAGAGTACCAGGTGGTCAGGCGGCGTCGGAGGATGCCTAGTGGAATTTTATGGGCTAAGGAATAGGAAACAAACGATTTGGGTTGTTTTTCGGGGGTGTTAGCCTATGGAATCTGGCGCTACTGGGGTCTCCGACGCAACTTCCAAGAAAAATCATACAGGTAGGTCCATAATAGGCCCTCCAAGAGTCCCAGGTGAGCCAGCAGCGCCAGAGAACGCCTGGTAGGACTTTATGTGCCGACTAACAGTAAAAAAGCAATTAATTCGAGCAGCTTTTCGTGGGGGTTAGCTCACGGAATCTGACGTTATCGGGGGCTCCGGTGCAACTTTATCCAAAAATCATATGAATGGCTCCGTAATAAGCCTGCTAAGAGTCCTAAGTGGCCAGGCGGCACTGGAGAATACATTTTAGGATTTTATGGGTCAATGAACAGGAAACAGGCGATTTGGGTAGTTTTTCATGGGTGTTAGCCCACAGAATCTGGCAGTGTCCGGGGTTCCGGCGGAACTTCCTTAAAAATCATACGAGTGGGCCTGTGATGAGCTTGCCAAAAGTCCGAAGTAGTCCGGCAGCACCGGAGTACGCTTGGTAGGATTCTATGGGCCAAGGAAAAGGAAATAGACGCTTCAACCAGTTTTACATGGGTGTTACCCCATGGAATCTGGCACTGCTGGGGGCTCCGACGCAACTCTTTCAAAAAATCATACGAGTGGTTCCATAACGAGCCCTCCAAGTTTCCCAGGTGGCCCGATGACCCCGGAGGATGCTTGTAGGATTTTATGGGCCAAGGAACAGAAAATAGGCAATATAGGTAGTTTTTCGTGGGTGTTAACCCACGGAATCTAGCGCTACCTAGTGCTCAGGCGCAACTTTCTTGAAAAATCATATGATTGGGTCCATAACAAACCCGCCAAGAGCCCAATGTGGCCTGGCGCTAGAGGATGCCTCGTAGGATTTTATGGGCTAAGGAATAAGGAACATCTGATTTGGGCTACTTTTCGTGGGTATTAGCTCATGAAATCTAGCGCTGTCGGGGGCTCTGATGGAACTTTTCCGACAAATTATATGAGTGTGCCTGTAACGAGATTTCCAGGAGCAACAGGTGGCCTGGCGGCGCCAGAGGATGTCTACTAGGATCATATGGGCCAACGAATAGAAAACAAAAGATTTGGGCAGTTTTTCATGGGTGTTAGTCCACCGAATCTAGCGCTACTGGGGGCTCCGGTGTAACTTTCTCGAAAAATCATACGAGTGGGTCCATAATAAGCCCACCAAGAGCCCCAGGAGGCCCGATAGCACCGAAGGACACCTGGTAGGATTTTCTAGGCCAAAGAATAGGAAACAAGCTATTTGGGCTACTTTTTGCGGGTATTAGCCCACAGAATCTAGCACTGCCTGGGGCTCCAGCGTAACTTCCCCTAACAGTCATATGAGTGGGTCTGTAACGAGCCCGTCAACAGCCTTAGGTGGCCCTGCGCACCGGAGGATGCCTGGTAGGATTTAATGGGTCAAGGAATAGGAATAAGGCGATTTTGACAATTTTTCATGGGTCTTAGCCCACGAAATCTAGCGCTGCAAGGGCTCCATTGCAACTTTACCAAAAACTCATACGAGTGGGTTTATAACAAGCCTTCCAAGAGTCCAAGGTCCCGGTAGTGCCGAAGGACAACTAGTAGGATTTTATGGTCCAAGGAACAAGAAACATGCGATTTGGATAGTTTTTCATGGGTATTAGCCCACGGAATCTTGTGCTGCCGGGAGGTTTAGGGCAACTTTCCTAAAAAATCATAAGAGTAGGTCTATAACGAGCCTGCTATGAGTCCCAGGTAGCCCGATCACCCCACGACCACCTGGCTCGCTTGCCGTGTGAGTCGCCGACTACCCGTATGGTTTTTTGGGAATCTTTGCCCGGAACCCCAGGAAGCGCCAGAATCCGTGGGCTAACACCCATGGAAAATGGCCGAAATCGCCTGCTTTGCCTTCCTTGGGCCATAAAATCCTACCAGGGCCAAGCCAACGCTACCTGACCACCTAGGCCGCTTACCGGGCGAGTCCCCGACCCACCCGTATGGTTTTTTGGGAATCTTTGCCCGGAACCCCAGGCAGTGCCAGAATCCGTGGGCTAACACCCATGGAAAATGACTGAAAGCGCCTGCTTCGCCTTCCTTGGGCCATAAACTCCTACCAGGGCCAAGCCAATGCCCCCTGACTACCTGGGCCGCTTGCTGGGCGAGTCGCCGACCCACTAGTATGGTTTTTCTGGAATCATTGCGCGGAACCACAGGCAGCACCACAATTCGTGGGCTAACACCCACAGAAATTGTCGAGCGAGTCGCCGAACCACCCATATGGTTTTTCGAGAATCTTTGCCCGGAACCCCAGGCAGTGCCAGAATCCGTGGGCTAACACCCACGAAAAATGGCTGAAATCGCCTGTTACACCTTCCTTGGGCCATAAAATCCTACCAGGGTAAAGCCAACGCCCCCCGACAACCTGGGCCGCTTGCCGAGAGAGTTACCGACCCACGCGTATGGTTTTTCGAGAATATTTTCCCAAAACCCCAGGCAATGCCAAAATTTGTAGGCTAATACCCACGAAAAATGGCCAAAATCACCTGTTTCGCCTTCCTTGGGCCATAAAATCCTACAAGGGCCTAGCCAACACCCCCGACCAACTGGGCACCTTGCCGGGCGAGTCGCCGACCCACCCATATGGTTCTTCGGGAATCTTTGCCCGGAACCCCAGGCAGCGCTAGAATCCATGGGCTAACTCCCACAGAAAATGACCGAAATTGCCTGTTTCGCCTTCCTTGGGCCATAAAATCTTACCAGGGCCAAGCCAATGCCCCCGACCACCTGGGCCGCTTTCCGGGTGAGTCACCGACCCACTCGTATGGTTTTTCGAGAATCATTGCGCGGAACCCCAGGCAGCGCCATAATACGTGGGCTAACACCCACAGAAAACGAAATCGCCTGTTTCACCTTCCTTGGCCAAAAAATCCTACCAGGGCCAAGCCAACGCCCCCCGCCCACCTGGGCCGCTTGCCGGGCGAGTCGCCAACCCACCTGTATGGTTTTTTGGGAATCTTTGCCTGGAACCCCAGGCAGCACCAGAATACATGGGCTAACACCCATGGAAAATGGCCGAAATCGCCTGTTTCGCGTTCCTTGGGCCATAAAATCCTACCAGGGACAATCCAACGACCCCCGACAACCTGGGCCGCTTGCCGGGCGATTCGCCAACCCACCAGTATGATTCTTTGGGAATCTTTGCCTGGAACCCCAGGCAGCGCCAGAATCCGTGGGATAACACCCACGGAAAATGGCCGAAATAGCCTGTTTCGTCTTCCTTGGGCCATAAAATCCTACCAGGGACAAGCCAACGCCCCCAACCACCTAGGCCGCTTGCCGGGCGAGTGGCCGACCCACTCGTATGATTTTTCAGGAATCTTTGCCCGGAACCCCAGGCAAAACCAGCATCCGTGGGCTAACACCTGCGGAAAATGATCGAAATCGCCTGTTTCGTCTTCCTTGGGCCATACAATTCTACCAGGGCCAAACCAACGCCCCCGACCACCTGGGATTCTTGCCAGGAGAGTTGCCGACCCATCCGTATGGTTTTTTGGGAATCTTGACCTGGAATCCCACTCAACACCAGAATCCGTGAGCCAACACCTACGAAAAATGGCCGAAATCGCCTGTTTCGTGTTCCTTTGGCCATAAAATCCTACTAGGGCCAAGCCAATGCCCCTACACCACCTGGACCGCTTGCTGGGCAAGTCTCCGACCCACCCATATGGTGTTTCGAGAATCTTTGCCCAGAACGCCAGGGAGCGCCAGAATCCGTGGGCTAACACCCATGGAAAATGGCCGAAATGCCTGTTTCGCCTTCCTTGGGCCATAATATCCTACCAGGGCAAAGCCAACGCCCCCGACCACCTGGGCCGCTTGCCGGGCGAGTCACCGACACACTCGTATGGTTTATCGGGAATCTTTGCCCGGAAACCCAGGCAGCGCCAGAATTCGTGGGACAACACCCTCGGAAAATGTCCCAAATCGCCTGTTTCGCTTTCCTTGGGCCATAAAATGCTACCAGGGCCAAGCCAACGCCCCCCGACCACCTGGGCTACTTGCCGGGAAAGTCACCGACCCACACGTATGGTTTTACGGGAATCTTTGCCCGGAACACCAGGCAATGCCAGAATCCGTGTGCTGACACCCACGGAAAATGGCCGAAATCGTCTGTTACAACTTCCTTGGGCCATAAAATCCTACCAGGGCCAAGTAAAATCCTACCAGGGCCAAGCGAACGCCCCTCGACCACCTAGGCCGCTTGCAGGGCGAGTCACCGACCCACCTGTATGGTTTTTCGGGAATCTTTGCCCGGAACCCCAAGCAGCGCCAAAATCCGTGGGCTAACACCGATGGAAAATGGACGAAATCGCTTGTTTCGTGTTCCTTAGGTCATATAATCCTACCCGGGACAAGCGAACACCCCCCGACCACCTGGGACGCTTGCCGGGTTAGTCGCCGACCCACCCGTATGGTTTATCGGGAATCTTTGCCTGGAACCCCAGGCAACGCCAGAATCCGTGTGCTGACACCCATGGAAAATAGCCGAAATTGCCTGTTTCACCTTCCTTGGGCCATAAAATCCTACCAGGGCCAAGCCAACGCCCCAACCACCTAGGCCACTTCCCGGACGAGTCGCCGACCAACTCGTATAGTTTTATGGGAATCTTTGCCGGGAACCCCAGGCAGCGCCAGAATCTGTGGGATAACACTCACGGAAAATGGTCGAAATGGCCTGTTTCGTATTCCTTGGGCCATCAAATCCTACCACGGCCAACACAACGCCCTCCGACAACCTGAGCCGCTTGCTGGGCAAGTCGCCGACCCACCCGTATGGTTTTTTGGGAATCTTTGCCTAGAACACCAGGCAGAGCCAGAATCCGTGGGTTAAAACCCACGTAAATTGGCCGAAATCGCTTGTTTCGCCTTCCTTGGGCCATAAAATCCTATCAGGTCCAAGCCAACGCTCCCGACCACCTGGGCCGCTTGCCGGGAGAGTTGCAGACCCACCCGTATGGTTTTTCAGGAATCTTTTCCCGGAACCCCAGGCAGCGCCAGAATCCGTGGGCAAACACCCACAGAAAATGGCTGAAATCGCCTGTTTCGCCTTCCTTGGGCCATAAAATCCTACCTCGGCGAAGCCAACGCCCCCGACCACCTGGGCCGCTTACCAGGCGAGTCGCCGACCCACCTGTATGGTTTTTCGGGAATCTTTGATCGGAACCCCAGGCAGCGCCAGAATCCGTGGGCAAACACCCACGGGAAATGGCAGAAATCGCCTATTTCGCCATCCTTAGACCATAAAATCCTACCAGGGCCAAGCCAATGCCCCCCGACCACTTGGGCCGCTTGTCGGGCTAGTCACCGACCCACCCGTAT
>JAOTQR010000109.1:1313976-1334343 GCA_025774065.1 Solanum ossicruentum | reverse complement strand
ATCGCCTGTTTCGCCTTCCGTGGGCCATAAAATCCTACCAGGGCCAAGCCAATGCCCGCCGGCCACCTGGGCCGCTTACCAGGCGTGTCGCCGACCCACCCGTATGGTTTTTTGGGAATCCTTGCGCGGAACCCCATGCAGCGCCAGAATCAGTGGGCTAACACCCACGGAAATTGGCCGAAATCGCCTGTTTCGTCTTGCTTGGGCCATAAAATCCTACCAGGGCCAAGCCAACACCCCCCAACCACTTGGGCCGCTTGCCGGACGAGTCGCCGACCCACCCGTATGGTTTTTTGGGAATCTTTACCCGGAACCCCAGGCAGCGCCAGAATCCGTAGAGGTCGCCAAGTTTGGTTTTATAGACCAAGGAACTGGAAACAAGTGATTTTGCAGATTTTCGTGGGTGTTAGCCCACGAAATCTGGCTCTGTCGGGGGCTCCGACACAACTTTCCCAAAAAATCATACGACTCGTTCCGTGATGTGCCGCCAAGAGTCCAGGTTGTTCGGCGGTGCAGGAGGACGCCTGGTAAGATATTATGTGCCAAGGTATAGGAAACTGGCGATTTGGGTAGTTTTTCGTATGTGTTAGCCCACAGAATCTAGTGCTGGCGAGGGCTCTGACGCAACTTTTCCAAAAAATCATACGTGTCTGTCCATAACGAGCCCGCCAAGAATCTCAGGTGGCCCGGCGTCGTCGGAAGATGCCTGGTAGAATGTTATGGGGTAAGGAACTGAAAACAGACGATTTGGCAATTTGATGTACACTTGAACATTCAACTCCCTACAAAGTTACATAATTTTTTGCCTGTGTTGAAGCAAGTACCAATGACTACATAATTCTTCGAAAGAGCTATCAATGGAGATCAACTGTGTTACTCAACTTTCTTGGCCACTATATAGATCACAAAATGCTCATATCATCCAACATTTGAAAAACACACTACTTACAACCTCCAAATCATAAAAAAATCTTACAAAAGAAGAATTAACAGAACAACATACTTGTACTCGACAAAATTTACCAATAAAATTACTTTTTCATTCTTTTATTTATTTTAATTGCAATTAACTTGCATCTCTTCAAAAACTTGTTGCCAACATCATTGTAATGACCCTGTACTCGCCACAAATCCGTGATCTCAACCTAACTTTTTAAAGCTAATAGACCTCAACCTAACTTGTGGTCACATCAGCATTTACCATACTACTGAAAAAAAGAAAAGAACATTCCAGAAGCCACTTTTCTTAAATACCTACAACCACTCTAAGTCCAGACAAGTTAAGATCGACTAAGCTAGATCGACTAAGCTATACAAATCGCACTTCATCAAGCACATTTAACATTCATTTTTCTTGAACAATAACATACCCATGGAATTCCAAAAGTGGAGTCCGGTAAAATACCTTACCAAGATAGAGGGGCATATTCGTTTTTCTTGAATATACCCTTAAATACCAGGAATCTGAAAGGCCCCTTTGTTTTCATTGAGGGGGAAAAAAGAGAACAAGAAAAAGGCAATAAAGGCAATATCTAAACTCATCCTGCAATTGAAATACTTAGGTAATGGTTTTCATTATTACTACAAACAATTAGGTCTATAATATTCTTGAACATCTCCTAAATTTACAAACTTCAAATATGACATGGCCCTCACTGGAGAGCACTAGAATAAATCAACCATGATACACATAGGTTACAGCAGAGGGTCTATATATAGAATATATGTTTTTGAGTCCACCATCTTCTCAAACAGAACGACGAAGAACGGAATTTTAATCTGTCCCTTGCATAGGGACCATCATATGCTGACCCTGCAAAACGCAATTTCATGATGAGAAGTAAATATCAGAATGATATGAAGGACTTAAGGTGGGATCTGAACAATCAATCCACCAACTAACATTGCTACCGCATAGCTGTGAAACATTAAGCAGGCGCAAAACTTAGGGATTACCCCCATCCTCCACCTTCCTTTTCACCTATGTTGAATTCTACAAGGACAGAGTGGACTCTTTTTCGTGCACACAGGCTTCTATAATCGTGCTAACATGGAGGACAACTTACAAGCTGAGACGACAAACCTCAATAATACACGAGCAATTAGGTAGGAATTTACTCAGTAAGCAACAGGCGTAGTGTTCAAAAAAGAAGTGGTAGGACCCTGAGAGAATATTGCAAGCTTGACTATCCTTAATTTTCGGCTTAATGTACTAATTCATCTAACTATCAGTGTTAACAGACAATCATACTACAAGAAGCATGTTAATGAGCCATTTCCACTTCCCTACTAGCAAATCATAGAAGGCCTCGAAACTCACCTCTCCAGACTAACAAATTAATAAAAAGAAAAAAAAAACAAGGGCAGAAGTAGGGTAAATCCATGCCAAATGGCAAAACTGGAAAAAATGACAATTCCAGCACACAGACATGCGAAGAAGTGAGAATTCCTCCATTCCGTTTTATATTATGACACCATGACGGAATGTGGCGAGAGCAGAGTGTCAAGCTTTAGGACAAGAGTGCACATGACACCTTTATAGTTTGTTCATAGAAGAATCACACCTTTCTATAGTTGGAAACTCTTAGCATTTAAATATTTCACTTTACTCTTTATGAAATGAGTTTATTTATAGTCATGAAAAAGTCATGACATGTTTACGAACACGAGTCTCAAGGGTACTTTTGATATGTGCCCAAAGATCTTTTCTTTTTTAAATTTGCGCCCAGTCAAACATCTCCATATAAGACAAAACAGAGTAACCAGCAACTTTTCCCTCCCAGGGCAAATAACCATTATCTATGGAATGGATCAGGTAGTTAATATCTATAATTTGTTTTCAAACTCAAGCAACAAGCGAACAATGTTTCCAAGTTCTCAATTATCTGGTAATTACTGATACCCAAGTGTTGCACAATGTGTTCAAGTCACGACATATATTTAGGTAGAAGCTATTTAATGATACCGTACTGCCCCCCCTTAAGTCCACAATGGACTTGACACTTCAATCAAAGTTGCACATGTCCATCCCTCCCATACCAAACTATCGAGCACAGTCTGACTTCACATAAAAATGTAGTCCTTTGAGCAATATGATGATTAGCATAAAGCAGGAAGAAATAATGGGCACAGCTCCAAAATTACTTGCACTGGTTTTAATAGGAAGAAGCATATACCCAAGAGTGAAAAGGCTATTTCATACAACCCATATTTTACCTCATCTACAGATTTGCCTCATTTACTTTTTCCTTTTGGTTCTAATACATTTATGGTAATATTGTTAACATTTAGCAAATATCTAGGCATCTTTTGAAGTACTGAAATCACATAAAGGCCCAAGTCTTGAATGAACACATACACGAACCTCGCTCACTATCCAATATCCATTATATAATTTATCCATCATTGGATGATTATAATATTCAAACCACAGCTTAATCAGATTTAAACTACGAAATAACATTCTGCACTTTGCCATCTTTTTGTCATAAGTAGGAATTAGTAATAGCATGTGTCACTAATACTTCTCTGCAATAGTTACTAAAGGGTCAAATTGAAGAACTTGATACATTGAAAATTTTTCTGCAATAGTTACTGAAGGGTCAAATAGAGGAACTTGATAAATTGAAAATCTTTTAAGACACTGTTCTTATTTTCAACTTTTACATGATTTTTTCCTAACCATGGTCGCAGGACTGAATAATCTACCAAATACGTCTACCTCCAACCAGCACAGACACCGGTCAACTTTGCATAGAAAGGCTTAAACCAACGACGAGAGATCACCTCATGTTTCTTGTACCCAATGGGATTTTTAATCATGGTTAATCCACCACTTTTGTGGTTAAGACTGGAAAAAGTATTTCCCCATATAACAGGTGAAGATTAGGACTTCTATGCATTTTGAAGGATGACATGCAGCGATTGAACTTCATGAATTCATGGAAAACAGTACCTGAGAGTTCCCATAATTCATTCCTTGTGAGAATGAACCTTGATGTGCAAGCTGTAACAACATGATGGAGTAGCAAATTAGTGGATGTTGTGCTTAAAAAAATTCTCTTAAGCAATTTGCGATGCCAGACAAGACAAAAGAGAGAGAAAAAAAAAAGAAGCTGAAAACATGAAAAGAGTACCTGTGAATTAGGACCAGGTTGCATCCCATCTCTTTTAGCAGCGCCATCAGCAGCCTTTGCCGTTCCCTTTGTGTCACCCTACCATATAAATCAGTTGCTCCCACAGCAAAAGGAAAGGGAAGAAAAGAAATGAAAATGACAATGAAGACATTATATTAGATATTTCCTTACCTCCATCTGCAACAATCCATTCATCCAACAGGTAACCCCCAAGCACAAAAAGGACAATCATCAATTACTGCTCCATTGCAAAGGGTCACAGGGGAAAGCTGAATCATAAACATAGTGATCATTACCTCTCTATACCGAGCAAGATACACCTTGAGTGGTTCAATATAATCTTCAAACCCAAGAGTTGCCATTGCCCATAGCAAATCGTCACCATTAATAGTTTTTCTTTTCTCTCTCTGGCACTTGTCACTTGCCCTACAATTCCATCAGGAAACAAGCAACATTGTCAAGGAAATCAACAACATCAAAAATATAAATTTTTCCAAAAAAGCTACGAAGAAACAAGAAAAAAACAAGAGTGAACATCACCTACAGCCTATAGCATATCCAGACACCTAAAAACAACATATATTAAACAAAGATGGAGTCTTCGTATAATGGAACAATACTAATCAAAATAGTCGCTTCATCTCAATTTTATTTATTTTACTTTCCTTTTTAATCCGTTCCAATAAGAATGTCTCATTCCTTTTCTGACACCTCGTTAATTTTAACTTTCCACTTGACATGTTAAAACCACAAGATTAAACAACATTTTGGTACATTTCACATATCTTTCGTTTAAAACCACAAGATCCAAAACTCATTTTTATTTTCTTAGACTCACTGTCAAATCAAAACAAGACTATCAAATTAAAATTGAGAAAGTAGTTCAACAACAGAAAGCATGTTCAATAACGTTTAAAAGATAAACTTTCAAAGCTAACATCAATCAATAATCATCACGAAGGGGAAATGGATCATAATTAATCAATCAAACAAGCAATCACCAAAAAAAAGATTAGATTTTTAACACAACACTACAGCATTTATGAATCAAAATTCAACCACATGAGCTATACAAATCATAAAACCCATTCCAATACTCATATAATTCATCATTTCACATCCATCTTAACATTCTTTAAACACCAGTTAAAAGACATTAAGGACATACTCGCTAGTGATGAAGCTAATGAACTCAGAAACACATTCCTGAACAGTCTCCTTAGCATCCTTAGCAATTTTTCCATTAGCAGGAAGTCCCTTCTTCATGATCCTACTAATATTAGCTATTGGTAAAAACCTGTCCTGTTCACGTACATTAGACCTAGGACTCTGGTCTCCACCACTCTCATGACTACCATTGCCATTCGGACTCGCTGGCGACCTAGATGGACCTTGACCATCCGCCATACCTTAAAACAAACAAAAATCCATTAAAAAGCACAGTAAGATGAATAACAAACATATATTAAAAAACACAGTAAGCTGAAAATAACAAAAAACCCATAAAAACACACTAAGATGAACAACAAATATCCATTAAAAACAGTAAGATGAATCACAAGAAGCACAAAAAACCCATCAAAACACATAATAAGATGAATAACAAAACCCCATTTAAAAACACAGTACGATGAACAACAAAACCCATTAAACAACACACTAAGGTGAATAACAAGCAGCAGAAAGAACCCATTAAAACACATAATAAGCTGAATAACAAAAACCCATTAAAAAACTCAATAAGATGAATCACAAAAACCCATTAAACAACAAACTAAGATGAATAACAAGAACCCCATTAAATGAATAACAACAAGCAGAAAAAAAAGCCCCCCCATAACATGAATACCAAAGAAACATAAAACAAAATCCCATAAAACATACAGTATGATGAATCACAGGAAGCAGAAAAAGAACCCTAATTTTGATTTCTGCCATTGAAATAGCTAGAGAGAGAAAGTTAATTTGGGATAAAGAGAGAGAAAATGGGACAAAGAGAGGATTTTTTTGAAAATAAAGACAAACATAAACCTGGGGATTTGTACAAAATGGGCGCGAGGGAGAAGGGAATTGAAGGAAAGATCGGACGTTGGAGAAGAAGGGAGAAAGGGAGACGACTGAGATGAGGCAGAGTTTTGGATTTTGCCCTATCAACACCGTTCGTTTTCTTGAATGCTCTGAAAAAAAAGTCACAATTTTTATAAAGTATATATAAAAAAGACTCTTTTCCTTTGCTTTACTCCCTTCCACATGTATTTGGAGTCTTCTACATTGGTGTCCTTTTGTTGGGTGGGTGGATAGGTCCCACCTAAGTTATAGCTACCGGTTTCGTCTGTTTCAATTTATATGATTTTTTTTCGTAATTCAGTTTGTACGATGATAGTAACAAGATAGGAGATGTCTTGTAGAGGGTAAGACGTGAGCAATGGTTTTCAAGTAGTTGTTACGTCGTTGCTTCTTGTGTTATTTTATTTAATAAAATAATATTTTGTACTAGGCGTTCGTAACACTTTTTTTTTATTTGGATGGACGATATCGGGCATGACTTGATTAACTGGATTCATGGAGTTGGAATCTTTGTTGCATGTAGATTTTATATCGAAAAAGTCTCGCTTTTTTTAAGGGCTGCTTATTTAGAACCCTTTCTGTTTATTTATTATAAGTAAGCATTGATGATTTTAGAAAAGATAAAGATAGGCCAAAAAAATACTGAAAAAAGATGATTAGACACGATATAACGTAACTTTAGCTTACCGAGAATATGATCATGGATGAGAGGTTACGGAGGACACTAATAATAGATTAAGGTAGGGTGTTTGTTAGTGGCTATACTAACAAACATTATTAAAATAATGATAAAGTCTATATATATTTTGTTCTCTCCATTCCCCATTTTGTAGGCCTACATTAGGATGATGTTATCGTTGTTATAATAATAACATACTATTGAAATCATACAAGTGAATATGATGAGTATAAAATGAAAGAATATGCATCGATTAGTTCGGTCTAATTTTATATATTATTGATTTAATTTATCGATTTTGATTTGTGAGCATGCTAAATCAATAACCAAACCAATAAGATATTTATTAATTGATTTTTGATTCCTAACAATTCAATTTTCGATTTAACAAATAAGAATATACTTATACAATCATATTTAACAATGTTCAAAAATTAGAAATAATAGCAAAAATAAAAGTGCATCACAAATTTTTACGTTGATCATCTATATTTAAGATAAAATTGTTCGAATTTCTTCTAAAGACTTATGCAGTAAAATGCGGAAGCAACATTAATATGTATCTTTGTAATAACCAAATCTAAAATTGAGAAGAAAGAAGATAATACCAGTTTGTAATGAGAAGAGATAATGTGTCGTAATAGAGAAATGACTAATTTATATTTCATTTGGTGTTTGATATTATTTTTTTAGCTAATTAATTTATAATGACATGAATAAATTCTACTTTTGAGGATATATTTTACAAGTAGCCACTTTTTAGTCCATATGATTGAAACACAATAACTATCCAATAATTTCAATTGCAGAATTTAAAACTCCAACAACATACCCATTGAAATCCCACAAGTGGGGTCTGGAGAGGATAGATTGTACGCAGACATTACCGCTACCTCATAGAAGAATTTAAAACTCCACAATAATAATTATTTTTAAAAAAATATAATCTGAAATGACATCATAAGTAGATACATCACAGGCAATAACAATAACAATAATAATAAATTTAATGTAATTTCACACGTAAAGTTTAGAAAAGTGTTTATGTAATTTTATCCTTGTCTTATAAATAACTTTATTGTAAGGTAACTAAAACAATAATTTGGGACTATTATTTTTTCGAGGTACTTTTTACTTAAAGATGTATATATAAATAAATTATATGCTATTAAATTTGAAGGGAGATTTTGGGAGAAAATACAACAAGCTTTTACTTTAACATGGAATTGTTGCAATAATTGTAGAATATATTGTTTTTAGGTAATTATAATGTCATTTCTTATCTCAGAGAGTTGATTATTATTAATATATTTATCTTTTTCGTTCTTCATTTTATTATTCTTATTCTCTTATTATTATCACAAATTCTAAAATCTCTAAACGTTAAACCTTCTGAATTCTGCAAAACCTATTGTTGTTTGCTTATATAAAGATAAAAAAATTTCTTTTGCAACATATATTATTTCAATATCATTAAATCAACTTAGTAAATAAAAATAAATATTATGAATTTTTCCTTTCAAAAAAGTTATGACCTCTCTTCGAAGTTTGAATTTAGGCCCTTGGTCTTATCGAGCTTGCCTTATCTGCCTTACGAAGATGGAGAAATTATTTTCGATAGACCCTCAACTCCAGTCAGGAAATACCATCATACCTTTTAATAATTGAATTTTAGCAGCAAAAAGATTGTACATTGTCTAGTCTTCTTTCATTGTGGTGCAGAACTAATTCAACTAGCAGAAAGTAAAATATAGTACAACTCTGCAGTCTGCAGCAAAGCAATTATCAGCAGTAGAAATGATAGGACATGGGGCCAATCATTGATCAATAAGACTATTGCCTAGTGTGTCTTGACTATTCCATTCTACATATTCCCTCACATGAAAACTCCTCTTTTCCGTTCGGATCAGTTTCTACACATCTCAACTACTTTATCGAGCACATGCTTCCTCCCGCTAATACAAGTAACAAGTTGTGCTCCTCAACTACTTCATCGAGAACATGCTACTTCATCAAGCTACATGCCTCAGCTACTTCGTTGAACATGTGCTACCTCTCACCAACATGAGTACCAGGCTGCATAACTCAGCTGCTGCTCTCGATTGTACATCTAGTATCTCCTACCGATGTGATTACCAAATTGCACAGCTCAACCACATCATCGAGCACGTATTACCTCCCACCAACACAAATACCAAATAACTTTGTCTACATCACCTGTCCCCTTTAAGCTCATTCCAATAGGAAGTTCACATAGCTTACTCAATCAGCCAAAATTTCCACACCAGCACTTACCATTAACTGTTTTCTTTTGGTACATTGGAGAAACTAAATAAATTTCTTAACATCTTTCATAAGTTACATGACTTAAGTCTGCTAGAAGAATAAACTCCATATTCTTGGGCGCGACGACCCAGATTAGTAAATCTGTTGCATGTTTATGGCCTTCGTCGCCAATCAGATTGTTGTCCTCTCTTCTCAGATGGTATAGCTTCTTAGTTCATAGAGAAAATTCAGTTCTTTTTTCACATAGAAGTACAGAATTGCTTACACTTTTTCTTTTGGTTCAACCCAAAACTCACAATGGACACAAAAACTTGCCTTTACACAGCAGAAAAGAAGTTTTGTTTCTAACAAAAGGTGTCAATAACATCAATTGTGTAATTCCTAGACCTTGAGAGATGTGTGAATATGGCAAAATGAATTTGGAAATAACACAAATTAATGGTCTATTATATGAACAAAATCCTACAGTCATATAGACAGAAAACTTATCGTGCTGCTGGTCTTGTGATAGATTCATCAATGGACAAGTAATGGTCACTTGCACCTAGGTCCATTGAACCAGCGTGTAGGGAGGAATGCATCGAATGCCTGGATATGTCATCTGAACTACGTTCCTTAACTGCTTCTGTGCCTTTTTCGATTGCAATTGCATCCTGGATTTCTTTGATAACTTCTGAGATCGATGGTCTCATGCTCCCATGAGGTTGGACACACATCAAAGCCTTCTCAGCTATCTTCCAAATTGATTGAATGTCATAGTCATTGTGTAAAGCAGGGTCAATAATGCCCTGAATGTCCCCACTTTCAATGTGTAGTTTTGCCTAGATGATTAGAAGCAGAAAGTATTAAATCAGTCCAGCAAATTCTAAAAGGTGGTACCAAATAGCATGGTTCAATAGGTAAAAGCCTTCCCCACAATGGGATTATGCATGAATCGATATAAATCTCAGATGTTCCCACTAAATTGTTAGAAGAAACTATAGACATTATGAATGTTTAACGTTGGGACTATGTTGCTCAGACTCTTTAAAAATGTCACCAAGTTCATGTTGGGTCCTTCAAAAGCAGTACATTTTTGAAGGATCTGACACAAGTGTGGCGACATTTTGCAAGTCCAAGCAACATAGGGTTGGGACACCTAATGAGTATAATCATATTGGACTGTATCAAAGCCAAGAAGATATCAACTTCTCCAAAAGGAAGAAAGTACTAAGGTGAAAATTCGCTAGCACATAGTTATCAGAGATGGTGAATATGATCAATAAATAATCTTACCCACTGGACTATATTACGGCAATTGACACCAAATTTTTCATTAGATATTGCTTCTTGACCAGATATTAACTCCAAGAGAATGACACCAAAACTGTAAACGTCACTCTTGTCCGTCAACTGCTGGGAAATGTAATATCTGTATAGACATTGAATTAAAAGAGTCAATATACAAGTTCTGAAGAACATATAACTCACCAGGAAAAGACAACTTGGGAGTATTAACCACTAAACTTGAGGTAAAATTTGTGAGTGTTCAACATAGGTCTTGTAGAAAGAACATAACAACTAGTTTTGACAATTCCAGATGACATTATAGAGAAGGGGACCAAAAGTTCTAGAAGAGAAGGTGATGTATCAACTGTTGACACTCATGTGAAGGAGATTGTGCAGAAGTCATTTGTTGTTTTAAACTTTTAACTAATATTACTCTCTGTCCGTAGCTTATGTAGCAAACTTCCCTTTTTTACTCTTGGCTCAAAAGAATGACACTTTTCTATATTCAGAACAATTTAGCTTTAAAATTTATATTTTATCCTTATGGGAAGACTTATTGTCATACAAATGTCTATGGCTTGTTTTAGACCACAATTTCATTTTTTTGTTCTTAAACTCGGTGCTCTATCAATTGGTATCATGTATATTGGACCATGGCAGTACTAGTAAGAAGTTCTAAATATTGATGAAGAGAACAGAACATAAATTGAAGTCTGGTTACAGAAATCCTGGAATCTCTATTTTTTTCTCAGAAGAATTATGTTTTTCCCGGTAGATTGAGACGGTCACAACCAAGCTTAATGGATATAGTGGACTGATATAGCTAAACCAATTAGATGGCAAATGGTGTGTAGTAGTTGTTATTGCATGGAAGAACTCAAAGAAGAGGATTAGGTGATGTCAAGGCCATAAAAACAAATTAAATACACAGAGCTGTCCAGTTTCATTGAAGATCAGTCAAGTGAATATCTTACCACCATGATATGTTATAGCATTGACAATCAAATAATAAAGCACACTACAACCGACTCTGTCTAAATGATGTCGCAGTTGTGAACAAGTTATTTACGCTGAATCTTTTTAATTGATGAATGCAAAACTGCTAAAAGATTAGCTTGTGCTGTGGGAATACTCCTCATGTAGCCATGATTTGCTTTCTGCCCATCGCTTTGAAACTCAGGTTTATAATTCATGTTGGGAATAAGGTTACTGGTAGCATTCAGCTACATTTAAATCATTAAGATTCATAGAAAAACTTTTTCCTTTTGTTAATTGGTTCGAGAATCCAACAAATTAAGAGTATACATAGCAAAAAAAATTGTGGAATAAAAATGCAGTAAACGCTTGGCCTCGTGCAGTTAATAAAAAGTTCAAAGCTCCAGAGAATAATACATACTCAGGATCCAGATATCCTACAGTTCCACGAACTATGCTTGACACATGAGAAGATCCATCTACTGCAAGTTTGGAGAGACCAAAATCTGCAACCTTCGCTCTCATATTCTTGTCAAGCAGAATATTGCTAGTTTTCACATCTCTGTGGATGATGGATGGGACACATCCAGTGTGAAGATATTCAATTCCTGAAACAAGCATATGAGTAACATAGTAAATATAGAAAGACCGCTCTCGTCTAAACCAAAAAACTTCTTCCTTTTTTACAAACCTTTTGCAGAATCTTCAGCAATCTCAAGGCGCCTGATCCAATTAATACTTCGATCATGTAATTGAGGACCTGCCAATGTTTATACACATTGAGCATGATTCAGCTTAGAACATTCAGTAATCCAAGTAAGAGATGAACTTACCATAGAGGTGCTCTTTAAGAGTTCCATTATGCATGAATTCATACACAAGGATGCTCTTCCCGTCTTCCTGACAAAATCCTAGAAACTGTACAAGGTTCCTGTGATGAATTCTTGAAAGCAGAGCAACCTGCGTCAAATATCATGCATTCACATATTAAGTTCCAGGAAAACTATTAACAATTTAATTCAGTAAAACTGTAGTAAAATCTTCAATAGGAATAGAAATTGTAAATTTGACACATACAACTGGATATGGTTGTACTAATTTGCATCAGATCCAAAATTGTACAATGTAGAGGGAAAAATTGCATCACTGTATAACAACTTAATCAAGCATATACATTTGATGAGCGTGAAAAAGCACCACTGAGGAAGTATCCTCTAGCATCAAATTAATCCATTATGAATTACACAGCTTTCAGTTTCTCTATACTGAGATACTATTCATACTTGAAAAGAAAAAATTAATGTGAGTGTCAAGGCAGCCCCGGCCTTTGGTTCGACATCAGAGGTAGTACAGCTGTACAGAGCAGGAGTGTGGTAGGTGCATGTCACGACTTCAAAACCTGGTTGTTGCGTCAAGTTTGGTATTTAAGTTAAAAGAGGTAGAGGGGTGGGCCCATTATCCCCGAGTTCCAAAAGTAAGACAATGTATTCCTTGATAATCCAAAAATTTTTAAAGATCAGTGTAATGGTGAAGCCTCTTATATCTTGATCTTCCTCATAACATTATACAGGTAAAATAATGGGGTTTTAGCACAGCATCAGTCCCAACATTTAAGACCATGCTTATGCATCATGACAAGCTTCTAGAATATGATAGGAGCATCCACCCATTTACCTCATTTGAGAATTCTCGCTTCCCCTGAAAGGAATTATTTGTAAGAAGTTTAACAGCAATTTCCTTCCCGTCCTTCAATTTCCCATAAAATACAACTCCAAATCCCCCTGATCCAACCTTTCTTTCGAAGTGTTTGGTCGCTTCTTCAAGTTCAGCTAACGTAAAGCAGTGTGCTGCTTCTGTTGCAGCATCTCCCAAGGAAGAGACGAACCTTTGAGGAGGTAAATTCAACTCAAGGTGGCCTAAAATAGAAGCGGAAAGATAATGTGAGTCCGACCATTGTTTTTTATGCATAATGAAAATAACAATGTTTTTATGCATAATGAAAATAACAAATTAAGTATTGCACCAAACCTTGCTTAGGAGATTTTTTTTTCCCTTTTTGCAGTAGTATGCAAGAGGCAATAGTAGCAAGAAGAAGAGCAGAAGCCCCAACGGATGATCCTATAATGATTTTCTTACGGCTCCGACTGGTTTCCCCTTCATGAAGATTAAAGTTTCCAGTGTAGCTGAGGAGAATACAGAATATTTCAGCAGATTTAGTAAGAAACAGATAAGATAAACCAATTTAGAAAGACAGCATGATTATCAGAGAAACTTTTAGACTTGTAATTTTGACATAGAAAATGTAAAGCAGTGAGTGGAGCTTAGTTGAGACTGAAGACACTTTGAATGCACAGTAAGAATCATTAAAGTAACTGACATAACGACGACAACCAAGCAGGACTTAACATATGAGTTATCTTCACAAGCCAACTTACGTTAAGATCATCAGCTTTCATTAAGAGGAGTATTGAATATCTACTATGAGCTCCCTATAGATATACCTTGGTAGCTGAAATGAAAAGGCTTATGGATCAACAAGTACACCTTAATCACAAGCTAGTTGGAGCCGGTAAGAATCCTCACAATCCATATCACACTACTTACACCCACCTCAATCCAACATTTAAGACATTAATTTCTCTAGCACTAAAAAAGTAAACTCAAACTCAAAAGACAGTTTCTATGAAACTAAAAGACATATGATGACAAGATACAAGGCATAACCTTAGAAACAAACACTTAGCACAGAAATGATACGCACTTCAAAATCACACCATTATCGCGAAGACCAGATGGCACAGTCCCGGTTAGCATGTTGTTCTGCACGTACCTGCAATCATCATTTTCATTAAGAAAGAACAAAAAACTTTACTGGAGGCAATACATGCAACTGCAAACTAAAATAAGATAAAGGGATGCAAGTGGAGCCAAAAAAGTACTAGGGACATGACAATGATCTGCAGCTCAACCAGGGTTATGCTAGATTCTTATTCTGATGAGCGGAAGCTTAACATGAGAGTTAAGCTTATCATCAATATGCATAGACTTTGAATAGCATCTGCAGCTTAACATGCTTGAGTAAATCCTATAACAAATTGTACATTCAGCAAGAAAGATAATTATGCTGCTTACAGTTCTTTCAAATTTGATAGGTCTTCTAAGGTGGAAGGAAGCTGTCCACTCAACTGATTGTTCTCAAGATGTCTGCAAGATACATAATGATTAGACTCCCCACTTAATATGTTCAAAAGAATATTTAAAAAAATGAATCGAAAAAGGCAGCTCAATTTACATTATCTGTAAGTTAGGACATCCGCTAAAATCGGGTATTGGACCAGTCAGTGAATTCCCATCCAGCCAGCTGCATTAGGAACATGGGTGAAAATATTGATTATACAGCAGCAGAAAAGGAACAAGGGAACCACAGCAGATGTATGGAACATTTAACAGAACATTATTATGACTTACAGCTCAACTAAGCCGCTTAACTTTGTCAACTCCGACGGAATATTTCCAGTCAAATTTATCCCAGACAATTTACTGACAAAGGTGACAGTTGTGAATAAGCCAATAGCTTCCGGTTGTGAGAACGATGTAAAGAGAAAACTAGAAAGTAACATAAAAGAATTCTTCCATAACTACAGTACAGAAAGTGGAACACATGAAACCAAGCATAAAGATGCTAAAGTGATGATTTCTACATTGATGTTATTCTTGGTCTGATATCTAAGTCACACTGGATCCAGGACCATGGGACCGGTAAGCATGGGTCACCACCTTCGTTTGTCCAATTGGCTGAAGAGTAGTGCGAGACTAAACTGGAAATAACCGGTCCTGCAACACATGCAAAGAGGGCATACCTAATTATTTTGAACTAGCGAATAAAGGTGCTCACTATACCAGAAAAATCCTTCTAATTAAATAAACTGCAGATAATCATGTCCACGAATCACATTTCAATGATTTTCAAAGAAAGACATGGTTTTACCATCTAAAGAGCCATCAATTCTCTTCACATATCTATTTATTTCCATAGCATTCAAGAGAGGCCCCGCGGTGGAGTCGGATGTCTTTCCAAAACGAAAAGATAATACAAAAGGCAAGGATAAGTTGAAATAGCCTGGCTCATATAAACGATATTTCCCATGGGCGTTCTCTTGGATATTAACAACAGGCTTGCTGATATCAGGAGCTCCAGGGAGGAACAACCGAAATTTCCTACTATCACTGCGATCCAAATCCTCAATTTCAGCAAAATAAGTAAATGCCCAACCAAAACCAGGGAAACCATCAAGATTCAGACGATAAGTTAACGAGCCATTTCTTCCTACTACAGCAGTCTGCATTGCCTTCTGAGGAGGCATCTCACCATTTACAGTGTTCACATCAATTGGCATTTTGGTTGAAACTCTTTCGGTACCAGCAGCAACATCCACAAGGTAATTTGCTTTTTTTATGGTGTCGGACACCCATAGTCTATCGAATGGGTCATCAGGGTACCTAGGAGAATAAGGACATTAAGGGAAGATTAAAATTTTGTAAATCAAACAACACAATAAGCCAGAAGAAGAGCATGCAAGGGACAGAGCCTAAGCCTGTCTGTTTCAATTAAAAAATGTCAATAGCTATTATATTCTAAAAATATACAAGACCGTAGATTTGGAGGCTTCCACAGTAACTGAAGACTGAACATACCTGACAGGATCATCACTCTCTGCGCCAAAATTTATCCTTGCAGAGACGCTCATGAAAAAATCATTCTCAAATTCAGTCATATATATTGAACCATTAAAATGTCGGAGCTCAAGTGTAGAAATGAAGGGCAGACCAGTGGTTGCATTGGATAAACAAACACTTACGGAAGGTTCCTTGGCTAAAAATATCACCTCTTGATACTCCATTATATTAGCGTCAGATATAACTATTGTAGCCCAATGAGTTGCCCCAAGTGAGATGTCAAACTTTGGGTAAACATTGTTGCTATCAAAGTTTCCATATAGAAAAGTTGCTCTTATAAGGTACCTGTTTCGGGGAATCACATCAAGTGTGTAGCAATACTTCCTGTTATCGGCTGGAAAGTATCTCAAAGCCATATATTGTGTCCTCGTCTCATTTGCTACAGAGATATTAGCTACATCTCCACTAATCATTTGAGTATCAGGAGTCCATTCAAGACCAAGTTCATCTGTGAAGTTGTCTTTGCCTCCACAATCTAAACTTACAAAACCTGTTTGACAGTTTGAAATTTATCAGCAGTGCATAAAGAAAGAATATATCCACCAACTTTCACACCCATTGGTAAAGCTTTTCATTAAAGAATGGGAACAGCATTCTCCTTTAGCAACACCCAGAAGTTTTATTTCATGTCTTATTAATCTCTCTTAACGACAACAATATACCTAGTGATTTCACAAGTGGGGTGTGGAGGGTAGAGTATAAGCAGACCTATCCCTACCTCATAGAGGTAAAGAGGTTGGTTCTGGAGGACCCTCAACTTGAGTATAACAAATCAAAGTAGGTATGAAAAGGAAAAACATAGTGAAGAAAACATAGAAACTAATAAGGAAACAATAACAATAGAAAATAGTGTGATAACTGAATCACAATAAATAAGAGATCATGATAGAAATCAAATGCAAGACACTAAAGAATAAGACTAATGCTATAACAGGCACTGCCAAGTTTAAATCCGTTTAAAAGCAAAACAACACTTCACTACCTACTAATCTTCTAGCCTAATTCGTGACCTCCAGACCCTCCTATCTAAGGTGATGTCTTTGGTGAAGCTGCCTATAGTCCTGTCTAATCACCTCTCCCCAATAGTTTTTCGCCTTACCTCCACACCCTCCTATTAATCTCTCTAGCTTTGCAGAAAGTGATTGCAAAACATTTTTCTATTAGATGCTCTTGTTTTAGTTACAGCAAGAAGTTGCACTTTTAAAATTCAAATGCAATGTCAACATCATTCTCAGCCATCTACCTAAAATCTAGATAAAGATCCGGATAATAAAGCTGAAATAAGGTCTCAAACCACTAACTTAAAGGAAATTCTGAGTACAGAATTAGTTCTCTTCTTGAGATCATCAATACTTTTTATGTGCCAACAATGCAAAGCTTTACAATCAATGCAGTTTATTCATGCAATCAAATAACTCATTGTATTAGCTCTCACAATTATCTACGCCATCTGACAGAACTTTTATTTGGTGCAATAGGAAATGACAAGGACAGCTGCATTGAGAATTTAGCTTGAAACAATTGAATGGCCACTTGATGCAAGTGGTTCCAGGTCCTATGTTTATTTTCTAGTGTATTACTTGCAACAATCTGCACATAGGGATCGGAAAACGTTTCTATCGTTTAGTCACAAGTTAAGTCAAATCTCAATCAATGGCAGATCTTTATCATATTATTATACTGCATAGGCATCACACCGTTGTCCATTGGACACCAATTGACGCAAGCCAACCTTCAAGAGTTCGATAAAGTAATTCAACAGAGTCTAAAATTTAATACTCCAAAAGGTCAAAACTTTTCCTGCTCAAAGTCTGTTCTCAATTAGAGTTCCTTTTCCAGATGTACAATAGTGAGTCAGAGACTTAAAACGGTAACATGGTCGATCAGATTTTCAAGAATGAAACCACAAGCACCCACAAGACATACATTCCAGGAATATGCATTCAACCAACGATACATTCTTAAAAGTATGTGACACCTCTTTCTCCTATTCTCCTTATTGTGTTCTCCATTTTCCATTTCATGTAAAATTAACTTAATCAATAATAAGAATTTTTGTTCAAAGAGCACCATAAAAAGCAGTAGATACAACCTCACCCACCCACCCCCCCCACACAAACACATATGTCATGCATGTACTTCTTATTTTTTAGCTTCAAGAGTCCAGTATCCAGACCATCTCCCCCACTACTCCGAATCCGTGCCATGGAAAGCCCACTATTGGGGTTTCAGCGCTCCCTAACTAAGACGACTTCATCTCTGATAAAGGGTGAAAGAAACTTTACCATTCTGCAACACCCTTCACTGAGGTTAAAATGCTTTTAAAAATCACATCTTGCAACAGATATACCACCGACAAATACACTATGAACATCAAGACAAGCCATTTGAAGAACACAAACTAAGAAAATCAGTTACAACACACAGCAGCAGAAACCCATGAACAAGAACAAGTAAATCTAGAACCCCACAAACATATTAACAACAAATAAGCAAGAAAGCAGAAGGGTTAGTACCTGGCTGTGCTTGGCTGCCATTTAAGAGAAGAAAAACAGCAAAACAAACAAAAAAGATGAAAAATCCAACACCCATTACTCTAAATCTTGTTCTTTGATTGAAACAAAAGGAACAAGAACTCAAGAACTACTATGGAAATGGGAACATGAAAAAGGCACTAAGCTAAAAAGTTGAGCATAATTTCAAGAACTGAAAAACAAAACCAAAAAAAACCCATAACATTAATAAATGGACTATATAATTGCCATACATATGTTTCTGGAGTGAAAAAGAATGTTTCTTTAATTTAATTGAGTAAATAAATGTTGAAAGAGCAAAAAAGTTGGAATCTTGAAAGAGAAAAAGAATGATAAAAATGGAGTTTTTATTATGTGTGGGAAGGACTCTATCACTCTGCTAAGTTAAGTTGGATGCATTATTACTTGTCAAGTACCACTTTTTATTTTATTTTACTTTATTTTTTGTATTTTTGCTGCTTATGTTTATCTACCAGATTAACAAAAAAACAAAATAATTTCATAAAGTTTAATTCTAATATGACATCTTAAGTTGTTATTACTTTGTCCTTTTTTATCTTAAATAAAGTCAGAGGTTATGACTTATGACAAATTCCACTAATGTTGCATTCCCATTGGTTTTATTTTAAAAATTTCGTATCATCAAGATATGATCTAGATAAAAAAGAGTGAAGATCGCATATTAGAATAGAAGGTTAGATGTTTCACATGAGAAGGATAATGTCGGACCTTATGATATAATAGATAGTAAAAGTAGTCGTGTCGTTATATATTTTGTTGTTATTGTTTATCATTTATTTTGTTATTTTTATTTCCTTTATAACATTTCATTTGTTGTTCATTCTAGTTGTTTTATATCCAGTATTTTTACTTTTGAGATAATATTTTTGTGATGAGGGTATTTTGAAAACAATCTATTTATCTCTATGAGGTAATGATAAAATTTGTATACATTTTACTCTCTTCAGTCTCCACTTGTGGAATTTTACTGCGTATATTATTATTGTTATTATTATTTCAAAAATAGATAAAAGCCATCAAAAATTAATTATCGAAAGTTTTATATTTGACATCTACATCAAATTATAAAAAATTGAAAGGGAAAGAAGAAAAGGGTCAAATGGGGACCTACAACATGGTTTAACTTGGACTATATTATTATGACTATGTAATAAAAAGAAATATTCCTTCCCCACTCCCCCAAAAATAGAGTCCAATAAAATTATTTATTTTTTATATAATTTTTTTATTTTGATATTTTAATTAACAAGGAGGAGGTGTTTGGTTATATGAAGTTTTATACTTTCAATAATGCTTAAATCTTAATTTTTTAGTGAAGATGCAAGGGGCTTCATCCAAAAAAATATTTTGATTTATGTGACTTTACTTCTTTTTAGTTAGTCTAAAAATATTTTTTTTATATTTAATTTTAAAATATAGTTTTAATTTTAATGGAATAATTTACAGTCAAATAAATATTTATAATTTATTTTAGATCAAAAATTATAAAAAAATTCTTTAAATTACGTGTCAAGTTAAATTAAGCAATATAAATTGAAGCAGAAGAAATATTATATAATGTTAATACTTTTATACTTAATTTCTATATTTTTTGAATTTTTTTATTTTACTGTTAACTAAGTGCAACTTTTGGGCTTAACTGCCTTTTTTTTTGGGGGGGGGA
>JAOTQR010000109.1:1293677-1313876 GCA_025774065.1 Solanum ossicruentum | reverse complement strand
TACTAGATGATACATTATCATAGTTAGTATTAGTGATTACAGATAGATTATCAAAATGGACTAAATAATTACATGTAAATCATAATATTAATTTACTAGATATCACTCTAACGTGGTATGTTATCAACAACAACAACATTACCCCAATGCCTCAAAGGCTTTCGCCCATTGCGGGATAAGGGGAGGTCGGATGAATGCAGCCTGACCCCTATGTTTAAAAACATAGCGCGATTGTTTCCGAATGACCCATGATGAGCGTTGAAAGTTAATTACATTGACTAACTGCTACTTCACAATTGAAAGAAACGCAGACAGTTTAAAAAGTCATTTTGTTTTATTTCATCATATCCCAAAGACAAAAAATAGTGAATCTTTGGCTCCATCCGAGATTGATGGAAACTTATTATCGATTACAACATTTATTGGAATTAGTAAGATATGTGGTTAATCGATCATTGTTAGCTTTGAAACTTGTTTGTTTGGCGAAAGCAAAAACGAACCATAGAATTTTTCATTTTCTTCAAAGATTTTGCTCTTTTATCATTATGTATAATTATTTAATATTTAAAATTTATTAATATAACTTGTAGCGTGACTTTTATTCAACCATGAAAATAATATCATAAACGATCTTTTTCATCTGAGATAGTCAAATTGTTGGATGATTGATTATAATGTCAACAAATAAAATACTTTTTTTAATATTAAAAAATTTATAAATTAGATAGAGCAATAATATAAAAATCAAGATAATTATGAGTAAAATAACTTGTCAAAAGAGTGGGAAAAAAGGTCAGTATTTTCCTTTTTGGTGAAAAATACTTTTTTGACTTCTTAAATGGGAACCAAACAATTAAAAAAAATAACTAAATTAAATTTGACTAAAATTATTTTAATCAATGTCATTGTTTTGCAATTTTTTTAGAAAAATGATGCAAATTGAGAAACGTTTCAAAATATTATAGCATTATTATTTTATAATAATGATAAAGAAAAGATAATTCAATGATAAGGAGTCAAAATCCAACAACATACTCAACCCAGTAGAATCACACAAGTGGGGTCTGGGAAGGGTAGAATGTATGCAAATCTTATCGCTACCTCGTGGAGATAGAGAGACTTGTTTTCTGTGAACCCTCATCTCAAAACCCATAAGCAGATTAAAAGTCAAATCCAATATTCTTAATTTTATTAGTTTAAAAATCTAATAATTAGATTAAAAAAATACTAGCCATGCATTTTAAGTACTAATTAATAGGTTCTCAAGAGATTTCTTGGTCAAATAAAATAATCATCGCTAATATTATCCTATTTTTAGTTTAGTAAATGAAACAAATTAAAATACTAGTTTTATACCATTCCTACGTAATTTTATCCATGAACTAACGAGCTGTAGAAAAATATTATATTCTCTCCAAAATAATTTTTATTTTCTTTTAAACAAGATCAATAAAGTAGTCGATTATATTATTAAATACTAATTGCATATTAATTAATAAAATTTTATAAATTAATTTAAAAAAAATTCAAAACCCATAGAACATGTTATTCACAACTAATTATTAATCACTTTTCCACTAAGACAAAACTTCCTTTATTACCTTTTTAGCTATCAAAGTATGTGATTGAAACCTTTTTTTGTTAACTTTACATAAAGAAAAAAAATTCTTTTTTTATCTTTTGTTTTCTTTCATCTACTTTTTTTTTTCTTTCTTTATTTATTTAGATCCACAATTTCTACATATTTGTATTCCTTAATGTCTAAGTATTTGTATACAAATATTTTTAAATCCCAATTGTCATAATAGCAACTATTAAAGTAATAACTAAAAAGATGTTTCTTTTTTCCTCCATAAAAAGAAACCCCTTATTGTTGGACATACACAAAATAATACGACTTTTAATTCTTAGATATTTTGTTCTGTAAATGATTTTACGATTATTATTAGGTTTATGGGAACTCAATCTCTTCTTATTTTAAAATGACATTTCTTAGCTTTTAATTATTGTTTTAACACTTGGATGATGTGTTAGCTTTGGGTCTGTAGTTTGTTCTCCAACTTGGTGATTTACTGTGGAGTGTCACTTACAATGATTTGGATCGTGACATCTACAAATTTCATCACGATCCCTAAAAGTTCAAAATTTATAGATTTTTTTCACTTTCTAAGGTATGATATGAGCTTAGAAACTTTTGGGATGTTACACGAAGTAGTAGCAGATATATGTAAATCAAGGGTACGTGAACGTTACGCTCATACAGCTCCTAGCCAGAACAACCCAACTAAATGTAAAGAAAAATGAGATCTTTGTTTATGGTAGTAAATTCTTTTTAACATATCATATAAAATTAAATATCATTTTTTAGTCTTATATATATTGTATAGTAACATAGAAATTCATTAAATTTTCTATCTGTATTATGAAGTATTTTATTTCATATTTCAAGTTATGATTAAGTCTAATTTTTCAGTAGAAGAAGTCTTTTTATAATCACTAGAAAGTCACTATTATATGTGCTACAAAGTTACAAATACTGTTTAATAACTTATCTAGTTGTAACATTACAGAAATAGTAAATCTGTTTTTCAAATTTATAAATTTGTAGTTAAATGAGGATAAAATTTTGTCTAATATTTTAAAATCTTGAATTAATTTACTTAAAATTCATTATCTGTCAATAAAATTTTTGAGAAGCAAAATTAAGATATTGCAATAGATGAATTTTATCTAACATTTCAAAAGTTCGAGTTAAATTACTTAAAATTTATTATCTAACAATAAAATTTTTTGAGAAACATACAAATTTGATTTCCTTCTTGACACCTTTCTGTCTTGCATAACTTTCACAAATTAATTTGATAAAACGGGTCGCACAACTTATAAGCGTCCATCATTTACAAAAGACTAATATAAGTAATGTACGTTTATTTGTTCGATTCATAAAATTTAAGTATCTATTTATACATATTCAAAGTTAGAAGATATAAATGTCAGTTAAGTCAAGTTAAATAGCATATTTATATATTATATCTACACAAGAAATATAATAAAATTTAATTAAACACGATAATATAACACCTGAAAATAACAGTCGAAGGATTTGAATCGCTATAGAATCTGTTTGCATCGCTATAAAATCTGTTGTAGCTATTAAGTAATTTCTTTGGATTTATTAGGTTAGGATTTATATCGTTTTTTTTAATTGTTTTATGTTATAAATTCGTCAAACTTATGATGATAGAATAAAGTTAATATAGAATTATTACTACAAATAAATTTTCTAAAAATAAATTTTCTAAAAATAAATTTTCTTAGTTTTAGAGAGAATGGATAATTGTTGTGAAGAAGCATTTAAAAATTAATTATACTTTGAAATTTGAAGTTATTGTACCAAGTCGAAATTGATTAGGTTAAAGATCCATTAGACTTACAAGTATGTTTATATTAAAACAATAACTATAATATACCTAGTGAAATTTCATAAGTGAGGTCTAAAATGATAAGATATACGCAGATCTTACTAATATTTTATAGAGATAGAAAAATTATTTTCGAAAACCCTCAACTCAAATGTATCAACCCTAAGAGCAAAAAAATACTACATATAGAATAAGAACTAGAACGAAAAATAACTAATAATTTTACAAATATGATAATATGATATAGAATAAAGACTAGAATGAAAAATAATTAATATTTTTATAGATACAATAAAAATGGCAAAATAAATGACGGATAATAACGTGACAATAACCTACCATATCACTAGGCAAGAGTGACCCCTATTAGCCAATTAATCTTCTATACTAATACACGACCTCCATTCTTTTCTATCCAGGGTCATGTCCTCGATGATATGAAGCGGTCATATCCTATATAATCATCTCCACTCAATACTTTTTCAGTCTATTTCTACCCCTTTACGTAACTCTTAAATACAACCTCTCACACCTGCTAATAAAAGCATCGACACTCCTCCTCTGTACGTGTGCAAACCATCGCATTCTCATTTCTCACATCTTGTCTATAACAAAAGTCACCCCTAACTTTTCCCAAATAATCTCATACCTTATACCTGATATATCCACACATTCATCTCGACATCCTCATTTACGCAATCCTCATCAAATACAAAAAATAAAAGCAAGAAGAACAATGAATCTATCTATTTAAAAGAACAAACATGCCTAGAGCGTAAAGGTTTTTATAAGAACTAAGCAATCCATGGTGTAATCTGTGTCTTTTCAATCCAAAAACTAGATTAAACGATGACAAAAACTAATTAATTGCTATAGACAGACAAGCTAGTTTACCATTACACAATATATTAATAACAAACATAAAGACACAAAAGTTGTAAGTTTACAAGACTCATAGCCATACAATATTCTTCAATCATACAATATAAAAAAAGTTGGTCTTTAAACCTTTTAAAGTTCTAAATACATTACTACAGATGAAAAATTGGAAGAACCAGATTGACCTCCAGAGACCATTGAAACAGCTTTCTCACCACACCTTATTCTGCATCTGCAAATCTGCATTTGGGTGCACAAAAAGCGAGTTTAAGTTCTATACATGGTCATGGTAAAACAAAATAACCAGTCGTTGATCCTATGTAACGATGGATTAGCATTTATAGAAGAACGATAACTTACCCAAGCTCAGAGAGCTTCAAATGAGCTTCAGCATAATCAGCAAAGAAGGCATCTTCATCCTGTAGAACAAAGAGGATCATCATATAAATGTTATGCAGGGTTAGTTTTTAGGAATGATCATCCAACTTTCAATTTATCGCACTAATGTAATATAGCAAATGTATAACAATCAACTATGCCTATGCAAGAAAATGGTAAATATGATCTTGAAAGAACAATCAGAATGTAGACTACATACTGCAGCATATTTCTCAACAAGAGGACGGAAGACTGGATCTTCTAGGAGTGCTTTGTCTGATGGCAGCTGGAGGAGACCTTCTTTCTCTCCACTCAGAAGTTCCCTGGCATTCAACAAGATGTTATAACATAGCTTACAAGTTATACCATCCTTCTTAGTTGTGAAGTGTGTGACAATCTCATGGAAGAACTTGCGTCTTTTAAAAGAGCAAATGAAAGTTAAGTAGGTATTTCTACAGAGGCGTAAACTTACTTGAAATAGGAATTGTCAAATACGAGAGGGTTGTTGGTCCATGCTCCCTCAAATCCCGAGCGTTCTTTGTGGCACCTTCCCTGGTTCAAAGAATCAGGAAACAACAATACTGAGTATATATAATGGAAATGTACATTCTAACGGCCCCATTTTATAAGGAGAAATTGCAACATATATCGATTCGTTTTGCAGGCTTACCAGAGTGTGACCACCAGATAATGCAACAATGTCTTTATCACTCAATCCCATGTGTCCAAAAACGTCCCTCAAATGATCTGAGCCTGAAGAAAAACAATTTTTCAGAGAGGCCCTGTAGTTTTGAGAAATTTCATCTATTTAAAAGTAAAAGAAAAAAGCAATAACCTTTTGTGGCATCAGGCAAGCGGCCTTCTGGAGGTGGTTCTGTCTTGTCCTGGAAAATAACCAACGATTATCATTTTAATTGTCCGATGAAATGAACCACTATAGAAGTTCTAACTTGCCAACAACTAAGAACCTCAGAGCAGTATTTGCCTTGTACGGTACAATTTATATTGCATTCTAATATAATCTTTTTAACACGACAACAACTGAAATAAACTTCAAGAAAGCCAGATATTCTGTAAGAACTTATGTGCACTACTAATTCTCCTGACGTGTGCAATGCTAGTTTATCAGTTTCACCTTCAGATTTTGTTCTATTACTATGTGGTACAGTTTCTGGTCCTCACAACATTACCAATGCCAAGAGAGCAGTTGCTAAATCCTAATCGTTGAGGATTTATCTTTTCATCCATCAACACCAAGCAGACGTTACACGCATGCTTGTTTAGGATGTCGTCTCTAACTCCACAACAAGGTGCAAATCCTAGTAATCAAGTTCCTACAGCTTGAGTCCAAAACATTCAGCTTTCTTACATGCCATAAACTCGATAAACTGTTTCTTTGGAAAGAAGACGACTATGTACACAATCACCAAAAGAGTATTTTTCATTTCAATCTGGAGAAGACATTGTATATTATATGGGAGAAACAACTCATCCATTAGCCCTTTTCTCAAACAAACCAAGGAAACAAGCTAAAATTTGACTACGAAAAAATGGTATCCATACATTCTGAATTTATAACAGTAATACTGAAAACCTTGGAAGTAATTTTATTTTAAAGCAAATAGTAACTACAAACACACCGAAATAGATGAAACCACGTATCGCATCTTCAAATTGGCTAATCAAGAGACAGATTGGTACATAACAGACTCCCAATATACAGTGTGGCAGGTGAGATATGAAAATCCATGTTACTTACCGGTCTCCCAGGGTGAAAAGGGATATCAGGGCCTCCCGTAACTTCAACAGCAACTACTCCAGCCAACTACAGTTTAGGACCATCAAAAGACGGCATTTAGATGCATCCACACAAAGAGAGATGACTTTCTCTAGAGGCGTAAATTGCCTTAGAACTTCTATACCTGATAAAAGTCGGCATAGGATAGGATTGGAAATTGCTCCTTGATTGGCTCCAAAAGTCGAACAGCAATGTCAAGACCATTGTTGGCTCCATGTTTAAGTTCATCAGGGTGCCTGATTGTTCCGAATGGACCACCTGTTTTGGTTTTGACATCGTAGGTCCCTGCAGAATGCCACCTGAAAATCCAGTAATAGAATACATCAGGCATTCATTTAGAACAAACAATAGAAGTATCAAACAACTGATTAACTCAAGACACCTAGCCTATAAGGTATGGGTTCACATGAACCATGGCTTTTGTTCATATCTATATTCTTAATAAGAAATTCACGGAATATTTATAAATATTTCACTATGAACTCAACTATTATTGCATATTAAATTAAGATCAACATAAAAACAACAAACGCACTGTAATCCCACATATGGGGTATGAGGAGGGTGGTGTCTATCAGAGCATACATAGGGGTGGATATGATATGATATGGTACAATAATTTAAAAAGCCATAAGATAATTTCGCAATACAGTCATTCAATAACTATAATTTGTTTGATTTCAACTTATATATATTCATTTAATAAAGAATTATAACTTTGATTTTCTAAAAGTGTCTCGATCGAACAAGTATCCTTGTTAAATAATTCCATAAAAAGAAAATATCAATCACAATCGAGTAGTCAAAATGCAAAGCTTAAACAACATTACTAAGCATAGTCCGATATTCTTTTACAATTTACACCAAAAGGTTGTTGATATATTTTTATATTTAAAGGTTATTTTTTTGTTGTACAATTTGCTTTAGTTTGATAATATTTTTGGCTGTGCAATTTGTTGATATATATTTATATTTAATAATCTTAAATATAATATATATGAATTTTATATATTACTATAAAACTTTGCTGTGGTAAATATTTATATTCTAAATGCCAAATATTTTTTAAAAAAAACTTAAAAGGCACACTAAATATCAAAATACCCCCATCGAAATATACAAAATCTCGATTTTGATATGGTACTTGGTATATATCATATCCACCCCTAGGTATATGCATACTAAATACCAAAATACCCACACCGCAATATACAAAATCTCAATTTTGATATGGTATTTGTTATATATCATGTCCACCCCTAGATATATGCATATCTATAGGGTTGTTTGAATTTTCGTAAACTCATGCTCCCCTCTCATAATCATATATAGTAATTATATTTTCTATAAAATACTTAAATATAAATGTGTAAATCCACGTTCAAAGTATGAAGATTGGGTCCAGATTCTCACACAAGGTTAGAAATTTAAATTTTATAATTATTGTGTTCTTTTTCTTTCTAAAATTGGGTGACACATCTCTGAGCGGTTATTGGTAGCACTATTGGAACTTGAATTAATGTTTCTTTTCCTTTTTTACTTGATTTTTCAAAATTTTCAAGTATGTCATATTAAAAATTCCTATTTTTTTATAGCATTATTAAATTTTTATGTAATTAAATCAAATATATATATTAAAACTAGTAGTGCTAAAAAAATATGATATATGATTAATTAGTTCAACCAATCTCAAATTTTCAATATATAAGAATTATTCTACAATTTTAAAAGTTTAACAAGTTCAATGATAAATCTCAGGTTAATCAAATTTATATCTTCGATATATCTTTTTAGTATGGTATACCCATTCTCTCGAATTCATAGTGTTTTTTAATTCCTCACTCGGCATCCGATGCCTAAGGATTTTTCTATACTTAGGATTCAGCCGAGACTTCTAGTTAGAGAAGACACTGCACCACATCTCGAATTTATAGTTATTTTCACAAGATCACGAATTATTTTATATAATCGTAGAACTTAAAATCTATATAAACTCATCGAATCATGAATCGGTACGTAAAACAGAGGAAGCAACAAGAAATTAAAGCAAAAGAGATGGAGAAAGAGAGGAGCTTACGCCAATCGAAGGATAATGGGAGCACAATTCTTCTCGGCGATGAGTCCTCTGAGTTTTCTCTTACATTTCTCAACTGCCTTCTGATACTCTTCGCTCACCGTCGGATAACACTTTCCCATATCTCCGATCACCGTCGATTTCCAAATCTACAATTATCCCCCAAAAATTCACTTTCAAATCAGCTCAAAATTCAAACATAGTAGAAAAACTAAACTAATAAGCAATAAAACCATAAAAAAAAAATCAAACCTTTGAACCAAAATTGGACGAGCAGAGAGTATAGTGTGTAAGAACAACGAAGATGAATTCTGAATGAAGAAGGATATTTATTTATAGCAGAAAAATTGTTCATTGCGTAGACTAGAAACTTCTAGCAACTGTTATGGGCGCCTTGCTGTCCCTATTGATTTTTTTTCCTTTTTTACAATTTGACCAAAAAAAATATTATGTTTCATTTTATATGATATCTTTTGATCAATTATGATGTTTAAAAATAAATTTTCTAAACTTGTGAATTGAAATAATTTTTAGAAGTTTTTGTGATTGAGAATCATTTTACTAAAGAAAAATGTAAATTTCAAAGTTAAATTATATTCGATTAAAGTAAGATAAAAGGTAAAGATTGTTACATAAAACGGGTCAGGTAAAGTATTAAATATAAAGGAATTTTCATATATAACGACTCAAAAATACTTTTAGTATGTTCCATAGTTATAGTCCGGGTGATTAAATTTTGTAACTATAGTTATAGTAGGTATTCACAATTTTTGTATAATATTTATATATTTCGTTATACAATCCATGCACAACGTTTGTATAATTCGCAATGTTTGTATATTTCACTATACAATTCGACCGTGCACAACGTTTTGTATCAATTGAGCGAATTATGCAAAATTAAATTATATTCATGTACAATATTTGTACAAATCATGCGAAATATACAAAACTCAAGTTGTAACTACAACCAAATATTTGTCTCAAATTTGTTGTTTTCGGATTAGTGGAGTAATTTGGGTCAAATAATAGAGTCAGTGTTTGAATGCCAATTATAGGTCAACACGTGTTAAATGTTTTGTGGGCTTATTTATGGTGACTTGGCGTTTCAATACTTTTTTAAGTCTTCTAGAGACTTTCTATTGGGCCATATTTATACAAGGCCCAAGTAAACAACCAAGCCCAATAAGGTAGGAAGGCTTTCAATTTGTTCAACTTGAACTTTGTTCACGAAGCGAGCGAGGTCAAAAGTTTAAGATTACTTTTGTAGGCTACTTAAAATATTATGGGTTAACATATACAAAATATAAAGAAAATCATCTAATTTTTGTTGAATGACCTTTAAATGCTAAAAAGCATGGCAGAGATCAGGTTGAAGATATTGAATTCTTCCTTAGGTCATTACGGATGGTTCAGTGAAGGTTTGACCAATAATTAATTAAAAGCCCACTCAAAAAACTTCATAGGTTAACAGATACGAAAAATAAAAAAAAAATCGACTACTTCTAGAGTAGTCCCTAAATGGTAAAACATGCCATGCAAATCAGGCTCATGCTATTGGAATTTTTTCTTAGATCATTACAAATAGTTCTATTAAAATTTTGTGAAAAAATTAATCTAAAGTCATTCCACAAAAAAAAATCATGAGCTACCACACAAAAAAATTAAAAAAATGTCTAATTTCAATCGAGTGGCCCTTGATAAATTAAAAAAAATGTCTAATTTCAGTTGAGCGACCCCTATATACTTAAAAATGCTCCACGGATTAGGTCGAGACTATTGGAGTCTATCTTTAGGTCATTACGGAAACATTTGTAGAGGTTTTTCAAAAATATTGTCCGAAATCATACCACTAAAAAATCCACAGGCTATCACACATGAAAAACGAATAATATTACCTAATTCTTGTTAAACGACCCTTAAATGCTAAAAAAATACCGCATGGATCAAGCCAAGGCTATAGAAATCTTTTTCAAGTAATTATGGATGGTCCAGTATAGATTCGCTGAAGGAATGAACAGAAGCCGTGCAATCAAAAAATTCATTGGCGAATTGAATGACTTCTAAATGCTAAAAAAATGTGTGTGGATTAGGCCGATACTATTAAAATTCTTTCTCATGTCATTACGCACGGTTCTATAAAGGTTTTACGAAAAAATTAACCGAAAGTCATATTATAAAAAATTATGGACAAACAGACATGATAAATGAAGAAAATCATCTAATTTCTTTTTGTGGCGCATAAATACCAAAAAATTGTTATGAGAATTAAACCGACGCTATTGAAATTCTTTCGAGGATTACAGGCATTTCATGCCAATTTTTGTAGGATATCAAGTCAATTCAATATTGGTATTTACTTGTAACTCACATCAATTGAGTAGGATTTTCAAGACAACTCCCACAGTACAACTTGTAAGTGTTTACAAGTTACAAGTCACGTCAACCATATTGGACGTTAAGTATCGTTTAGTAGCGTGTATTAATAAAAATAATGCATACATTAAATAGGTGTAGTAGTGATATTTTGTTGTGTATTACCAGTACCATTAATTTCTACGTATTAGTAATGCAAATGAATGTATTAGCATTATTAAAGACTCATTTGCCCTTTAAAATCTTTTTTTTTTCATTATTTTCACCATAATTGTGAAGGGTAACTTTGTAAATAAATATTTTTATGTAACGATTACTATTTTTAAGATATCAAACCAAACAATGCATGATAAATAGCTTATTATAATTAATACAAGCGTTATTAATGTATTATATTTAACATTATTTTTTATACACCGTACTGAACGATCCCTCACATCAATCTTATAGGATTTCAAGGCAACTCAATAAAATAAGTTGCGATTACTCATGCCAATCCAATATGATTTGCGAGAAATAGCAAGAAATCATAAAAGTTAGTCATGAACCTACATGTCATAACTCTCAAATGTATGAGCTCTTCTTTGTTTGTACTTTTGATATTATGACAACATGACATGATTTATTATGTCCCGATCGTATTTCTCTTGAGATGAAAGAAAAAATTGACAATTTGTCTTTTTAGAGCTATCGTCCAAATAAAAAAAATATTCTTGTGATAGGCCTGTTCTTGGTAAAAAATATAATGAAATAACCTTCTCTATTCTTTCTCCGGACCCTGCTACTAATAAGGATGTTCACTTCTTAAAATATCCTATATAAGTAGGAGGGAATAGGGGAAAGGGTTAGATTTATCCCATAATCTAACATGATTGACAAATCAAGTATAACATGAAGTTATATCGAGTTATCATAAGTTGTATGGCATAATCCATAAACGTATTTTTCTCTTTTAATTTGTAAATTTGAAATCATGACTCAGTATGATTGCGAACATTCTACCCTATGAGTTGAGAGTCTTCCAAAAACAGTCTCTCTATATCTATGAGGTAGTGGTAAGATCTAAGTACATTTTACTTTCCCCAAACCCTACTTGTGAGATTTCACTGGTTATATTGTTGTTGTTGTTGACTCGGTGTGATTGCGAGTAACTCAACAAGATAGTTTGATTGAATACAATTAACGTATAAATCCATCAATTTTTTTGGAAAATGTAGAGAATTTAACAGAATAGAAACATGTTTTTCTGCAGTAAAAGGACATCAATTCCCCATAATATTAAAAACAAGAAAAAAAGTTGTCAAAAGATAAGAACCATCAAGTCAAGAATGAAGACAACTCCCACCAAACCAAAAGCAAAACAAGCAATGACACTTCAAAAGATACATCAATTATACAATATACAAACATTTCTTGAAAAAGAAGTTGAGAGAATGTTTCTTTAATGATTCATATTTTGGTCCATTGGACAATAGAGAAAAGCCCATGGACCATTTCCCTTTCTGATCAATTTGTCAGCCCAAAGTGAACTCATAGGCCCATTTACCATAGCAGACATGGGAAAAACTAAAAGATTTTTAATGTGTCTCTTATGGTTGTTGTTGGGAAAGAAAACAATAAAGACAACTCTTACATGTCTTGTTGATAATTAATTTATGAAAAAATTACATGGATAAGCAAATATGTAGTAATTAATTAATTAACGTATCTATAGTTTGAATTAATTATGGGTCGCGACAAATATCTAGCTGTAATTACAGTTTGAAATTTGTATAAATCCAGCTATTTATACAAACGTTGTGCGCGAAACAAATTGTATAGCAAAATATATGCAAACACTATGAATTATGTAGTGAATTATACAAATGTTGTGCATAAATTGTATAGCGAATTATACAAAAGTATATAAATGTTGCGCCAATTATACAAATATTATTATAACTATAGTTACGAAATGTAATTACCTAAACTATAGCTACGAAGCAAGATTAAAGTATTTTTGAGTGGCTATATGCGAAAATTCCTCTTAATTTATTACCTTCCTTCTGTCATTTCTGTTCGAAGTTCATGAATATATGATCAACGTTCAAATCGAAATATTCACAACCAAAGTTCAAACACAAGACTGAAGGCCAACTATTTTTGCTTCAACGGTAAGCAAGAATACACAAACTTCACTAATACGCAACTTCAAGTATCACATATAGAGGGTCAAAATAGATATCCCGTTAAATATTTACTCTTATAGAGGGCCAACCAAAAGAACACATCTTTCTCTGCCACTTTCAAAATAGAAGTAAAATATGCGTATACGTTATTTTTCTCGGACTCTATTTATGAAATTACACTAATTTGTTTAGTTATTGGTGGTTGGTGTGGGGAAAGAAAATAATAAAGAGAATTTATGATTATATATAGAAAAAAAAAGTCTGAAATTTTTCAGAAGATAAATAATAAAACAAAAAAGAGTGATATGACAGGACCTTAAATTGATGTTTATTTTGGGCTGGGCCCATAGAGGTATAAATGTGCATTCATGGGCTTTCCATTTTTGGGTACTACAAAACTTTAGTACCTGTGAAATTACTTTATTAACCTTTAAAACCCACGCGCTAAGTTTCAGTTCGTGAAGCGCGTGCAGAAGTTATTATGTTCATCTGTGGCATATACAATGTCTCTGTCTAACTGTATTTACGCGTAGGGGCGGAATCACCTTGTGGTCAGGAGATTCGTTCAAAATTTTTTCGATAAAAAATTATATTTTTTTAATTTTATTTTATATGATACTATTTGATTTGACACGATATGTAAGAAAAGAATAAAAATTTTTGAAACTCGTGATCTAAAATCATACATAGATATTTGTTTAGTTAAAAATTATTTCATTAAGGGGAAAAATAAAAATTTTAAATTTAAACTGTTTCTAATTTTAGTAAAGTAGCATTCTTTTTGGGGATGACCTAAAAAATAATGAGTGCAGCATAAAATGAGACGAAGTGAATATTATTTATAAAATGATTAAAATAATACTTTATATATATATATAGTAGATCTTGAATCCTCCTCGGCTAGTTCGTGTGTCTATTTTCATAGATTTTGAACTCTCTAAGTTGAAATTCTGACTCTCCCACTGTCCACGTGGATAATAAGTGTATCTCACTACAAAATGTAGTTAGAGGACTAATCAATTAGCCAACCTTAAAATTACCTAATATATATTATCTTCGTTGTAATTTATAAATATCTCAGAGTGCTTCACCTCCTTCGCATAATACTTGTTCCTTGCTCGTGGAACGGCATACTAATAAAGAGAAAAGCGTTATCAGAGTGGAATCGATGACTTAAGCCCTAGTGGAAACTTTTCTCTCTGAGACGATCTAGTCTAATCAATATCAATTGACTCAAATAGAATATCTTCGATAAAGATCTAACGACGCGAAACAGTTTTTCATAATTTTGAATCATATTGATATATTGTGTAGAGTGGATTATTGAGTAGGGTAATGTTCATAAGTCAATAGGCACTAGCAGACTTACAAACAGCATTCTCCTTGGGGCAAGTACAAGTACAGCATTCTACTTGTACTTAGACTTTTAGTCCTAACAAACTTATTAATTTTGGTTCCAATTTTACATGTATAAATATTTACTAATTAAGTAAAATTAGTATATTATCCAACTTTTCGAGAATCATAATGTTCAGATTTTGAATTCGTCTCTAATTATATTATATATCAAATAATGCACTAAACATAAAAGCGTACTGACAAAGATTATGATATAAGGACAAGTATTTCATCACTCTTAATAAGAAATTTCAAATTTGATTCCTCGATGTACAATCACTTTTGCTAGAAAGTGTCCATCCTTTTCAATCTCCACTACGAATTCAAATATAATCAAACGTCAATTGCATTTTTTGAATTTCTGATCGAAAAAAACCCCATAAAAGCATGTAAAAAGGTGGAGAGTGGACCACTTGCAAGTAGCACCTAGGGCTATCTAGTAGTTCCCAAATGCTTTTCAAGCACATTTTTTGGTGAGATCCCCGTAGAGTGGTATACGATAAGTTTGAGTACTTATATTTTGTTTGATTTTTTTCTAAATAAGTCGGATAAAATTATTGTTTGTCAAGTGAAATAATTGTATTGTTCATTTTTTTTATAATAAATAAAAAACTAAATCCATATCAAAAAATTGAATAACTAAAAAAGTTTATTATCAAAGAATGTGATGCAGTGAATGAAGTTGTTCATTTGTTTAATCAGACTCTCGAGTTCGAGTTTTGAATATGAAAAAAATTCTTGAAGGAGCACTTCTCCTGAGTGGCCCTATACAATACAAATTTGAATTAAACGAACTCTAATATAAATATCAGATACCAAAAAAAGTTATCTCAAATTCTGTGCTGATCTTTTTGAGGTAGAAAAATATTAAAATATCTTTACCAAATACAAAACAAATCTTGGCTCCTGAGGTAGACATAGAGTCACTTTTCATAAATTAATTATTTAGTCCAGCAAGATTGCAAGTAGTACAAAAGTAGGGGTTGTCATTTTCTTGATTACATAACATAAATATGTACAAAATTCTTCGAAAACAATCTTTTTGTCCTATTCTTTTTTAATTTTATTTATATAATTATACTGAATATGTTATTTTCGTATGAACAAACGGATTTTCATGAGTAGTATTATTGTGTTTTAGTACTAGTATATACTCTTCGAATTTTACTAATCGCAAAACCTAAGATAGAGTAGTACTTGTTCATCATAACCTAAGCAACAAGACAAAATTTTCATTATTCCACGTGGTATTATATCGAATATTGATGCCCACTCATTTATTTGGCCACCCCCAACCCCCAACCCCACCTGGCCCTGTCAAAAAAAAAAAATCCAACCTTTCATTTTTTGAGTAGGCATAGGTTTCTAAAAATGTACTTCAAAAGATCCATCCTCGAGATAAGTAGTGCATGTTAAAGAGGTAGTAGCTTAACATGTGCAAGAAGTAGTGAATTTCCTATAGTGTGAACTTCTTAGTAGTATTTTCACTTTCGTCATGTTGTCCCAAGACGCATCTAAATGCATTATCTAGTACGAATAGCTATACGAGCAAAAGGCCAAGAGGGGACACTTTTGTTACCTTGTGTATCACGACCTAACCCTTCCTTAGAGGTGGAGAGGTGGACACTTGGCTTCGCGCCAAATGTATGACTTGTATATATGCTTGAGCAAAATAATGGAGATTCAAATTCCTCAATGTACCCAATCTTTGCAAATGCCATGAAGAGAATCAATGCTTCTTTTAAAAGATTTAGTAGTAGAATATGAAAGAACATGATTGAGCAAGAAGCTCTAAATGAATATTCTCAATAAGAGCCAGAATTGTCAAACCAATGGGAAAATGCTGTTCTGAAACTTTTGTACAGCAAATTTATCAAGTTTCATACATGCTCATTCCTAAGGAAGGAAACTAGAATTCAATATCAAGAAAAGATATCGCGTAGATAATTCTGAAATAATAGCTAACTACACTTCAGCTTCTGCAGTAATAGTGTCCAAAGTTTGTATTGGCAAGTGATGGTGAATGCTGGTAAGGTAATGGTCCAGTGGAAAAGCGGGGCAGATGAGCAGCTGCTGTAGTTGAATTAGCGAATCCTGATGATGCTGCAGTAGAGAAGAGTGGCACTGAAGGACTCCCACTATAGGGATGTTGGTCTTGCTGCGTCCAATTTGGTGAAGAATCAACTTCTATAATCTTCCCTAATGCTGTTCCCTGCGTGAGCATCATCGTCTCAAGATCAAATTCTCACACTTCTTAAATGTTTGACAGCAACAAATGTGTCTGTCTTCTTAAAGCTATCGGATAAGAAAACTGAATATGAATACATGAGGCAGCTTTTCTTTTTATCCCCTTGATTATATGCTGGTGAAAATCCTTAAGATGTCTCGAATGATAACTGAAGACTGGTTTTCGTCAATAAAGATACAACTAGCTTCCTATATAGTTAGCTAAGGAACAGTATGTAACTAGGACTTCTACTCAGCAGTGGATGCTATACGTATGACTCGAGAATAAGTCAAAATGGTTTAACTAAGAATATACCTTCAATGTGGGAAATATACTTGTATTCACTCCGTTCCAGAGCAGAGGGCGGTCAGTCAGCAGTTGATGGCCATGAGGCAGTTTACTTCCCATTGCAGTGGAAGGAGATTGCTGCAACAAAGATATGTAACTAAGAATGCTTGCTGATTAATGAAAATACAAACTATGAATCTTCCTACGTCAGATATATCATAAGTAAATGACTCGAAAGAATCTAAATGAAAATCATCGACTTGAAATTACCACGGCTCCTCTATATCCAGGCAAACCATTTGAGGCACACTGGACAACATAGTCTCCCATTTGGCAGGTGTTGCCAAGCTGGTCATCAGCCAATACAGAGGGGGCTATTCCCAAGTTCAGATCAAGATTATGGTCTGCACCTGTATACAAATTGAAAAACATGATGTTCAAGTACGAGACTAAAAAGGCGCAACAATCAGAATGGAGTCCAAATATGTGGGAAAGCCTAAGCATACTACCTCCATTATCAGCCTCAATACTTAATTCATCTTCATATGTGCTTAGCTCAAAATTGGTAACCGCCTCTCTTCCGTTGCATTTTATAGCAGCCTTATCATATGCCCTGAGCAACACCAAAAGACCAAGTACAGTCAATGTTGAAAACATAAACTACATAACGTAAAACAGACAGGAGAATCAAGTTCTGATCATTGGACCTTGCAGCTTCTATCTCACTGTCAAACAGTCCAAGATAGATATACCTGCAGGCATATATCCAATGAGACAACATTTCCTCTACTTCATAAAATCAGAATATTGACATCGAAAGCATTTAAACATCAGTATCACCGATCTATAGACATTGAACTATAATGAAATATACGACCAACCAACATTTATCGAATGGTTTTAAAGTGATTACTCACTTCTTTCCAAGAAACTGCCCCATCCGAGCTTCCCATCGTCCACATTTATGCAATGTAACTCCCCTGTACTTCGAACTTCCTCTAGAGAAACCAGTACTCTGTCGACGAAGTATGTGCACAAACTCTTCCTTCGAAAAACTCGCCATCTACACACCATTCACAAAACGCAAACAATGAACCAAAATCAGTTTCCTAACCGAAAAAAAACCAAGATTTCATACTTGGGGTGGTTCAATCTTTAGCTAACTACCTATCAACACACCTGCTTTAGTTCATCATGATAATCACTAACATTGAAATTGATATCTGCATCAAGTCCTCTAAATTTAATCGCAGCGCGATCATACGCTCTGAAATCAATCAAATTCAGTACCATAACTATCCGATTATCAGCAGTTTCGATAGAACAATCATACAAACACTTCACTAATAGAACTCATTCAATCGGTATCGTACCTAGCAGCAGCATGAGCAGTGTCAAATCCCCCTATAAGATTTTACATGAACAACTAATTCATGAACAAACTGGAAAATAACTTCTAAAATTTAACAAAGCATTATAGAGTAAGTACATTTTTGTTTACCTAAATAAACTTGTTTCCCACAATCCCTGCATAATAATACATCAAAGAAACTAGTTAATCGAGATGGACGCAAGCTGACTCGAACAATACGATTATCGAAGACTGACCAGATGTGAGATTCCCATCGTCCAGTTCTACGATAGAAAGTGACCCCACGGTATTGAGAACTCCGAGACCTGGGTCCTCTTCTACTTTTCTTCACCGGTTGTCTCTGCTGTGGTGGAGCAACGACGATCCTCTGCTCCATCGGAAAACCACCGTAATTACCGGAGAGATCCAAACACTGCTGCTGCCGCTGAGACAGCGGCGGTGCCGATTCTCCGCCGGTTAATGGAAACAACTCCTTGGTAACAAACTCATTTACCTCGAAATCAGCTCTGAGAATATCAAATGCGTACCCATCAGTGCGATGATCGGAACACGAAATGAACTCATCATCACCGGCAGTACTTGATGTTTCCACGTTCACAATAGAAGAATTAGATGTACCGGAATTCTCAATTTGTCCAAATGACAGTTCCTTCACCTTCTCCGACGTCGTTACAGTTTCCATAGCATCTTCCTCGATACCGAGATTAAGATCAAACATCTCGAAACACACCCAAGTATATTTCACCCCACCCCACTAACTTCAGCAACAACAATCAACTCAAAACACGAAGAACAATCAAGAAAAGGGGTTTTTCACCTTATGGGGTTGTTGCAGACATTGACATTTATAGAGGGTGAAGGAAGAAAAGGGGTTATAGTGGGGTGTGGGGGTGGCGGAGGGGAGGTGAAGAAATGGTGAAAATGGAATCAAATGGGGTAATGGCCGGCCAGGGATTTATAGAGAGAGAAGAAGAGGAAGAAGAGATTTTAGTGGAAAGTGGCAATGGAGAAAATGTGGTGTGTGTACGTATTATTTTCGATATTTATTAATTCGACTAATTTTATCGATATTAATTGTAATATAATAATGATGTGATTTAACTTTACTAATTGAGGTCTGAGGATGGTATAGTATTTGAGACCTTATCACTATTTCGAGAAAGTAAAGAATTTGTTTTCAAAAGAATTTCGACTCAAGTGCTATTAATTATAATATAATTATAACGTGAATTAATCTCATTAATTGAGGTCTGAGAATAGTTAAGTGTTTGAGACTTTATATTCGAAGAAGTAAAGAAATTATTTCTGAAAGAATTTTGACTCAAGTGCTATTAATTATAATATGAAAATAACATGAGTTAATCTCGCTAATTGAGGTCTGAGGATGATAGAGTATTCGAGACCTTATCACTATTTCGAAGAAATAAAGAGACTGTTTGTGAATGATCTTAGACTCAGGTGATATTAATTATAATAGACAAAATGACCTGAGAGGTCCTTGTACTTAGTTTTATTTGCAGTTGGACGCTTATACTTATGATTTTGCCAAACGAACACTTAAATTTAATGAAACTCAATATATTAAACCCCTCTGACCATTGACCAAGCTTATGTGGCAATTTAATTAATGAGTTAGCGAGATACGTGATTAAACACACAAAAAGAGCATGAAGATGACATGTTTGATCAAAAAAATTTAAAAGAAAAAAGAAAAAAATAAAAAGATTAGAAAAATTAAAAAATTAAATATACTCCATTATATTTCTTTTTTCCACCCACCCTAGCCTTCGTCCTCACCCAACCCCCCCCCCCCCGCCCC
>JAOTQR010000109.1:1268372-1293577 GCA_025774065.1 Solanum ossicruentum | reverse complement strand
GAGAACCAAAATGAAGAAGAAAAGAGTGAAAGAAATGGAGATGGAGATTATGCTTTCTCCCTCTTCCTTTCCATCTCCATTTTTTTCTTCTCTTTTTTTTGCCACTTTCTCTTACTCTCCAGATTACAAGTGAAATCTTGCTATAATTTATAAGTGATAGATATATCTTTTTTTTTAACATCAAAATATTTTTCAACAAGAAAATTCTTTTAACAGTGCTTAATAAGTTTGGAAAATGGAAAAAATTAGAAGGAGAGTATACTCTTTTCCACAATAAATGAGGTATATTACTCTCTCATTTTCCTTTTTAAATTCATCACGACTGCCGCTGCTTTACTTTAATCATTCTCTACGTTTCTACACTATCCAACTCTAATTTGGATCATCCTAATATATTATCCTCTGTTTTTGTACGAAGAAAAATGAACAATAAAAAAATAAAGAAAATGGAGATGGTGAAAAATAAGGAGAATGAAGATGGTGATTGTAGGTCGGGGAAGGTGGAGGAGGAGGAAAGTGAGAGAAACCTAATTTTATTTTATTTAAAATAGAAAATTTATTATTTTTGTCATTTATTTAATCTTTTTATTAATAATTAAAAAATAGTTATGAAAATATTATGATATGACATTAATATATATGATATGGAAATGACATGTCATTTATGTAAGTGAGAGTGAGCTACACACATCGTATAAGGGGTTTAAAAATCTCATTTTAATCGAGTTCAATTGTTCAGTTGGCAAAATCGTAAGTATAAGGGACCAACTGACAAACGAAGCCAAGTACAAGGGCCTTTCAGGTCATTCCACTATTATAATATGATAATGATGTGAGTTAATCTCACTAATTGAGGTCCGAGGAAGGTAGAATATTCGTGACGTTATCACTATCTTGAGGAAATAAAGAGATTGTTTTTGAAAGATCTTCAACTCAAGTGATATTAATTATAATATGATAATGACGTGAGTTAATCTCACTTGTTGAGGTCCGAGGATGGTAGAGTATTCGTGACGTTATCGCTATCTCAAGACAGTAAAGAGACTGTTTCTGAAAGATACTCAACTCAAGTGAACTAATTCGATAAACTCAAATTTGGATCATGTAAGATTTGATGAAACACTTCATATGAAGAATTTATCTCTCGAAATGAATTGAAAGTGTTCGGACTTCAGAACATAAGAGTGTAGTCTATTAATTAATGAAGTGAATTAAAAATTATAAAATTAAAATGATTTTTTTTATGAATCTTGATAGAAAAAATATATAGTATTTATCCAAATAAAAATAACAAATATCTCATAAAATACTTGAATCTGACGATTAAAAAAAGTGAATTTAAAAGAGTAGAATTAACATTATTAAGTTGCCATTTTTAGTATAAATCCAAACATTTATATTTTAGTTGTTTAAGATAAGATTTTACTACAAATTCAAATTTTCTACAGTTATATAAAAGACATTTTTCAATAAAAGTATGTGATGTAATTGTAGCCAAATAATATCACAAAAATATAAGTAATTGTTTTTTTAAAAAATCAAGTATTTGAATTAGTTATAAAAATTAATTAATAATTTATATATTCTTCTCAATTTTAATAATAAAAATAATTTGCTGGCTAAAAACAACAACAATAGACTTTTCCCTTTTCTGTTACTGATTCTCTATTCCAATTACTTTCACTTTAATGACACTTATAGGTGGCGCGTGCTATTTACTTGCTTATTGCACAAGTTTTTTTTTTTTTGATCGAGTGTTCGTAGGATATCTTCGATGGGTTGAAAAATGTTATATGAACTTTTTTCATATTAACGGCTAGAAATCAAAAATTATAATTAAAGAAGGAATAATCTCTTCTTATGCACCACATTTTTAATGGTCATTTCCTCGCTTATTTACTAATTCTTTTGTGGGGACCACACCACCTTAGGTGGATCCGTGGTGTTTCATTAACTTTAGCATGGTTCGAATCCTTAATTTATCAGTCAATAGTGAAGATGCGCAATTAGCTGAACAAGTTAATCTAATTTTAATTTTATTGTAAATAAAATAATTTTTCACTATCCAAGTATACACAATTTTATCATACTACATATTTTAAAAGAATAATATTATCATCTAAATTATTTATTCCATAGCGTTTCACATTATTTGAACAAAGATGTAACTCTTGTCCCGATTTGACAATATTTGGTATTTAAATTTTTTTAAACCACTTGCGCACCAGAGTAGAGTAAAGAAATTGAACCCTAGCTTATACAAAAGTACTAATACTTTCTTGTTTTTAATTTGATGTTCGAATATCTGTATTAACTATTAAGATTTAACTAAATTTGAATTTAAATTTGTATTGCAAGAGCCTATTGTCAAACTTTACTATTAGTCAACAAAGATCATAATATTTGTATCTCTAATTAGTAAAAGCAGATTCCTGATTTAAATTTTACGAGTACAAACTTTAAGATTTTCAATATCCGATTCATTATGTTTTTAATGTTATGAGTTCATATTTATTATTTATTAAAATTTTATTATTTTTACATATATAAAATCATGTTGAAGTTCATAATATTAAGGTCAGATAAACCTGGCATAGTGACATTCGGATCATCCCTATTTTGTAAGTAATGACTGTGATTTTATTCGACCACAATTATTCAAATAAAAAAAATCAATCTTTTGCCCCTTAACTTTAAGTAGAAGGACAAGAAAGAGATTATTGATTTTCTTGCTCCCGCTCCTCATTTGCGCTCTTTAAGCCAACTTTGCTCTTTGGAAGGTGAAAGAGCGATTGAAGCGGATATTTTGAAATAACGACGTCGAAGATATGTATTTTCATATATACATGATTACACACATATCTATAGTTTATTTTATATCATAAATTTCAATTTTCTTGTAATTTCATATTAAATCGAATTACCACACATAATTTTTTTTTAAAAAAAAGAATATCTAACAACGACAACAACATTACCCTAATGTCTCAAAAGGCTTCCGTCCATTGTGGGGTTAGGGGAGGTCGGATGTACGCAGCCTGACACCTATGTTTAAATATATAGCGTGATTGTTTTCGGATGACCCATGATGAGCGTTGAAAGTTGCATTGACTAACTATTACTTCATAATTGAAAGAAGTACAGACAGTTTAAAGAAAATATCTATTCAATAAAAATAACACATAGTAATTGTTTTGTAGATCATGTGGTTGTACAACATAGGTGAAGTGACAAGACAATATGATTTTACACTAAAATGGGAAAAAATAGACCCAAAAAAAAAAGGAAATAAATGACCATACAACAGAAAAAGAAGTACAAAATGTCAAAATACGATTATGCCCTTTGGACAAAAAGGGGGTTAATTAATTACTAATGAATTTGCCTAATTCACGCGCGTGCACACGCTCGTATCCTGGCGCGTTAGTTACCGCATATTGACCAGCGATTCATCGAGAGGTTCACATGTTTGTAATGCGGCGCGTTGTGTAACAAATTTAACTAACTGGTGGTTATTTTCTTGTTTCAACTTTTTTTTTTAAAAAAAATAAATTAAAATTTTGAAAACTCAAGATTTTAAAATTGTATTTGGATATATATTTTATAGCATATTTGTTGTAATATTTCGAAGAGTTAGAGAGATTGTTTTCGAGAAAGTCGACTCAAGTGTGACAAATCAAAAGATTTATGAAAAGAGGAAATATGATAGTGGAGAAAATATGAGATAAATTAATAAGGAGAGTAGTACAAACAACGTCTAGAGAAAATGAGTAATAACATAACAACAAAATAATACGATAAATAAAAGTATGCGACTAATACTACAACAGACATAATGTTCTCAGAGTCCCGCCAAGCCTAAATCCATAGAAAAGCGAATCAGAGCTTAACTACCTACAAGCCTTCTACCCTAATCGATTGCCTCCAAAATGGCCTCCTATTTAAGGACATGTCCTCAGTAAATTAAAATTGTGTCATGTCATATCTAATTGCATCTCTAATATTTCTTCGATGTACCTCTACCTTTCGCTATATTCGGTCTCCCACACCTCTTTACTAAAACATGCTTTTCACTTGATTTTTTTTGGTTTTTGAAGTTTTGAAAGTGGGAGTCCTAAAAATTCAACTTGAAATATTTTTAAAGACAAATATCAAACTTTTATACAAAGTTTATAGACAAACAAATATTTAAAGCTAAATTTTTATGAACAAATGTTAGTTAAGTTTTGACAAATAACTTCAAATTTTTTTGTACATTATGTATTAGAAAAATAGTCAAGGAATATAATATATGCAGTGAAATCTCATAAATGATGTTTGATAGTGTACAATACACATAAATATTATTTTTATCTTATAAAGACAGAGATGTTATTTATGAAAAAATTAGAGAAATATAAATGTAAACTTATTACTAAATATTTTAGATATAAAAATTTGATAAATATGGGCAATATTTTTTTAACATATGCTATTAAGAAAGCATGCAATATTTCCACAGCCGGATGGAGCCAAAGATATACTATTTTTTGGCTTTGGGGTATGATGGAATAAAGCAAAATGACTCTTTAAACTGTTTGCGCTTCTTTCAATTGTGAAGTAGCAGTTAGTCAATACAACTTTCGACGCTCATCATGGGTCATCCGGAAACAGTCGATCTGTGTTTTAAACGTAGGGGTCAGACTGCGTACATCCGACCCCCCTTACCCTGCAATGTGCGAGAGAATTTGAGGCAATGGGGTAATGTTGTTGTTGTATTAAGAAAGCATGTAAACTATTAAATAGCAAAGCCAAAACAATGTAACCTTTAGAACATAATATTTTCCACTAATTTTTAGTTGATGCTAAGAATATTTCTAATAATTTTTCGTTTTCTTTTTCATATATCTTTTGGGGTAGAAAAATGATTAAATAAAAACTCCAAAATAGAAGGCAACAAGAAGAAGTAGAAAAGAAAAAAGAAGGAATAATTAAAGGTAATTTGGAATTTTCAGTCAAAAGTTCCAAAAAGTTAATAATTAAAGTTGATAACTATCCTCTCTATTCTCTTTTATTAGCCACATTTCATTTTATTTCATTATAATTAATTTAGTTAATCTTTAAAGTAAAAATTTATTAAATTAATATAATACTGAAAAATTCAAAAATTAAATTTAGATATTTAGAAATTAGATTTAAAAAAATGTTATAAGTTGAAGTTGTCTTGTATTAATCATCAACATCAATATCAACATTACCCCAATGCCTCAAAGGCTCCCGTCCATTGCAGGGTAGGGGGGGTCGGATGTACGCAACCTGACCCCTATGTTTAAAAACATAGCGCGACTGTTTTCAGATGATCCATGATGAACGTCGAAAGTTGCATTGACTAACTGTTACTTAACAATTGAAAGAAGCGCAGACAATTTAAAGAGTCATTTTACTTTATTCCATTATACCCCAAAGCAAAAAAATAGTGAATCTTTAGCTCCATCCAAAATTGATGGAAAAATTGTCTTGAATTAATATGATGAGAAAATATATATTAATAATATAAATTAAAATTTAAATAATTTAAATTTTAAAAAATAAAACGTAATAAATAAAAATATATAATAGTATTGAACTTAGAAAAAATATGATTGAAAGTCAATAATGTTGCTTCACATCATTAATTTCTAAACTTTATACTACAAGAATCCAACCAATCCTATGTTACAAGGATATCATAATGTCTTAAGTGTAAAACATTAACATAGCTTAATAATAATTAGTTTTTAATTAGTGTTAATTTTCTTTTGAGCCAGGACTCATACACTCACGGAGCACTAACTTCAAGTCAGTGATCAGATAGTGTGAAATGAAAATCAATGTAAGGCAAGAACCCGATTATCGACCTGGTTCACGCAGTCAAGCAGCAAAGACCTCTTTATCGAAAATAGTATTTTTGCTTCATAAAGATACATATCACAAAATTTATATTATATTTAATTTTTTAGTTAGACTTCACTTATAAAGTTATATTAAATATGCTATTTTTGTTATTATTTTATTGTGAACAATAATATATATATAATTATCTTTTATTAATATAAACAATGGTTAGGAAAGAAAAAAATCTTTAGTATTTGGGAGTATGTATAAATAGTCCAAAGTATGGTTTGAATAGTTTTTTCTTTAAATTTGTCGAAAATGAGCTTTTTTTAATTAGTATTTATCAAATATCTAATAACTCTACAGATTAAATTGATGAAAATCATGATTTTTTTAAAAAATAAAAAATACTATAGAAATCTCATTAAATTCTAGAAATTGCAATACAAAAGATTACACTAGACATTGAAATAAATGAAAATAATAAAAATCGCACTTCAAAATTACACCAAAAATATCAAAAATTGCAAAAGTTTTATCTCCAAATATAGTTCAGATTATAAAAATAAAAAATCTCATAGTTGTCATCAATTCTAATAAATAGTTTATTAAATATTTAGTGAAAATCAAGAACATTAATGTTTTAACAAATTTTTAAAAAATTAAAAATTCTAAAACATATTTAAGAGACTATTTTAAACTTACCCTTACATTTGAATCGTTTTTTTTTAATTTTCTCATAATGATTTTATTTTGGAATTTACGAGGTATAAAAGTATTTTGCCTTTTTTTATTTGTTGTCTTTTATATGCTTTACCTAATTAAAATGTTTATTTATTATATGATGAATCCTATGCTTACTTAAAGTTTGTTAATTACTTAATTTAATGCAAAAATAGAAAGATTTTTTTTTATTGTAATAAAAAATAAATTGCCGTATATAGCAAGAATTTTTTTGACTAGATCCAAAAGAAGAATGACGTTATATTATCGTTTCGTAAATACTTATAAGCATCGAATATTTATATTAGATTGATGTGATTTATTGTATTTAAAAAAATAATTTAATTTATTTTTATGTGTGTATATATATAATTTAAAGAAAAATATGGGGATATACATTTTTAGGGTAAAGAGCAAAATTGATTTATTAAATAATATATAAAAATAAAATGAGAAGAAAATATTAAGATAATAATGTGATCACACTAAATCAGTCGTCATATAAAATTAAATTTTCGTTGTTACGTAGTGATAAATTTAAATAATATGATACAATAATAATAAAAACAAATATATCATTCAAACTGACAATATATACGATACAACGATACAATGGGTAATAACTATCCAAATTTAAATGAGATAAAAATAATTTAGTTTAAACAATTTTAATTAATATTTATATTCGAAAACATACTCTATAATGTTATTTCACATCAATTATTTATTCACTTTTATTTATTTATAAGAGAATAAATCAATAGTATGTTACAAGGGTGTCCAATTGCTACTCAAAGATGCTTAGTAAATACAACAAAAACATTACCCAATGCCTCAAAGACTCTCGTCCATTGCGGGGTAAGGAGGTCGGATATACGCAGCCTAACTCCTATGTTTAAAAGCATAGTGCGACTGTTTTCGAATGACCCATGATGAGCGTCGAAAATTGCATTGACTAACTGCTACTTCCCAATTGAAAGAAGCGCAAACAGTTTAAAGAACCAATAATTAATTAATTATTATTAATTAGCTAAACAATTATATAATCAATTCTTTCTTGTTTTTCCTCTTAATTAATTATTACTACTAGTCCTATGTTTGCTTTAAGGTTTGTTAATTTAAACAATAATGTACCAAATAAAAACAAACTTTCTTGTAATAAAATAAATAATTAATTGTAGTCTAATCTTAGTTTTTTTCTTCAAATTGATTATTTCATGGAATAATTATTTTGAGGTTTATTCCTCAAAATCTAGTTAAGGTTGTTTGCATAGTCTATAAACCACATTCTATGCACAGAGTATTATATGTTAATTTTTTTTTCAATATTTTAAAGATTGGATCTTTTGACGATTTTTTTTGGTATAATGGAAATTTAGTATCTATAACGTGATAATCAGACTAATACAGATTCATGTCATATACAGTCTATTTAATTTAAAAAAATTCAGAGTTCGAATCTGATCTTGAGATATCTAATTAAGAGTGCAAAAGGATTCAACCATCTCATCATATCCCTTCGTCTATGAATCCTCCAAGTTAGGTAACTCGCCATGGAATATCATATTTCATTTATAGGCATAAAAAAAGTTTTTTTGAAAAAAATATCAAAAGACGTAGATTCTTAAATTTTTTTTGTATATTTATAAGTACTCAAGGATCACTTGAACTCAAGACCTATAGTTAGAAGTTAAGGGACTTTATTCATCCCATCACGTCCATTCCGCTATATTGTATGCATCTTCAAAATTAGGTAACTAGCCATGAAAAATATCATGTTATAGAGTTCAAGACAAGTCTTTTTTTAATATTTTAAAAGGTATATCTTTTTATAATTTTTTTGATATAATTGTAATATTTGTAACGAACTGATCCGATTAATTCAAATTTATATGACATATGACCTATTTAAGTAAAAAATGTTTGAAGTTCAAACTCAAATTCAATACATCTGATAAAAAATAGAGAGAATTCCATTTATCCACTCTACAATTCTATCGTGGTTCAGATGTTTTATTTAGACGAGTATCGTACAAGTTTAGCTTGAACCTATCTCCATCCCTAATTTGAACCAAAAATTAAAATAAAACATTGATTCCTCAAAATGCTTGAGGCAACAAATGTAGAAAATGATACTCGGGCAATTATGAACTAAAATTGACATAAAATTCTTGTCACAATGGAATATTTTAAATTTTAATTTATAAGAAGTGATGTTGAATATAATTTGTCCTCATCAAATAAAGTTGTATTATTCAACTTGAAAATTAATATTGTTTGATTCGAATATTTTTCATAATTGTGTTCTTCATCATTTCATTTTTTGTCTTTTGACATGAAAAGAGATGGAAAAGGAAACTAGACAAGAATAAGTAAAAGTTGACAATTCAATATTAGAAAATTTTTCTAATGAATAAGAACATAATTCATGATATTCGAGAAGAGTAAAATATACATAAATTTTACTCTATTTTTATGTAATAGAAAAGTTATTTTCAATATGCCCTCAGCTTAAAATAAAAAAAAAATATCTAATACTGGATCTTTTATAACTTTCAAAAAAGAATAACGATATTTCAGAACTTATGTAATAAAATTTTATCATTGTAAACATGAGATGAGTGTTTGATACTTTGTTTGTAAGATTGAAAAATATAATAAGAAATATCAATTTTTATTTTTTTTAAACGGTATGTTTACAATGTAAGAGCCGTAATTTGTACTTGACTAAGGTTCCAAAAAAAGAAGAAAAAAAAGAAAGAAATTCTCTTATAAAATCGACTTCATACATTCTTTACTTATAGAAATAGTCATGCTAATCTTTTCGTTCATATTCAGCGCTAACCAATTACCATTATCTTGGTTACAATTTCAGTTTCTATGGGGTCATGAATAACGACATGAACTTAGATGGATCGTCAAATTATAATTTAGATGGATCATGCACACTAAGAACTCAATGGGATTAGAGGGGACAAGAGGCTCTATCACAAGGTGGGCTTAAAAATAACCATTCTTTTAAAAAAGGAAAAATTAAGCGTATGTTTTCTTTGAAGCAAATTAATTATATTCATATATTCTCTTATATTTATGCTCTTCCTACTATTAAAATTTGTATGTTAACATCATGCTGATGCAAGCAGGGGTGGCAAAATTAAGACTATCCAACCCGTCCGGCCCGTTGAAGTTTGGACGGGTTACGTCAAATAATTAGCTCAATCTATCTCAATCCAATCCATTTAAAATTGAGTTGATATGCAACCTGAATTGATGCAAGAGAGATCTTGTTAAAATATTTTCAAAACATTTTCTTTTAATTTGATATGTTTTATATAGCCATAATAAGAAAAATATAATATAATTAAGTATTAAAATATTGCAAAAGAATAAATAAATAAGTAAAACTTATTAAAAATTGGGTCAGATTGGATCTTGACCTATTCTATAACCCGTTACTCAACCCATTTTGGCTCAAGCACATTTCGATTGGGTTGGGTCTTGACCCGTTTGTTGTCTTGATCCATTATAACTGGCTCAAATTTGACTCAACTCGTCCTATTGTCTCCCCTACCTATATGATATATCAATGAGTCCCGCAGAGGATTAAACTCAGTCACATATGATACCGTTATGGTATCAATATACCAACAGAGTACCACAAAAAATATATTTTCTACTAATTTAAAATTTAATAATAAATTTATGATTTTAATAATTTTCTCTTAATTGTTTTATTTCTTAAAAAAAGCCCAAAACTATATTATACCGATGGAATATCATAAATAATTAAGCTCCACTTGTGATATCTATGTGGTATCAACATACCAATGGAGTGTCAAAAAGAATATACTGTATTTTCTACTAATTTAAAGTTTAATATTTTTTAGATTATTTCCTACATATTTCTTAAAAAAAAGAACATAATCCTATATAGCACCAATGCAGTATCAATGTACCACCAAAGTATCACAGAGGTTTGAACTCATCCTATATAATACCGGTATGGTAGTATATATACAACTCCGGAGTATCACAAAGGACTGACACCATGCTTTAGTTATGCTAATGTCATGGATGAAATAAAAAGAGAAAAATGAGTAAATAATTTGGATCATGGATCCATAACTAAAGACAAATAGCTTGGATTAAATTCAAAGGAAAATTAAATATATATATATATAAAAAAGTAAAAAGTTTATAAAAAAAAGTAGCCTAGGTTTTATTTACATAAAAAATAGTCCAAAGTCAGCGAAACTATACGTATCTATACAATATAATTTATCAAAATTATAAAAAATATACATCACTATACAATGTATATTACTTATACATAAGCTATACACTAAATATAAATTATGATACATAAATATATGCTAACTATACAACAACGTCTGAATGCCCAAAATTATAACAAATAGCCAAAGGTCAACCAAATAACTACCTTTGTAATTAAAAAAATGGAACTATTTTGCATAAATAATTTTTCTCAGTGAATTGTACGCGTAATTATCTTTAAATTCAATTTGAGTAATAATTTCACATTGAATCTATTTTGTATAATTTTTTCTTTATAAAAAGCAAAGCAACTCACTATTCTAGCTCCATGAAAATTCACGAAATGCGTTTGTTGATTAGGCCCTTTGCACTGAACGGCAGTTCACATTGTCCGTTCTTTTCTGATACTTCCTTCGTGTGATATCTTTTCTGTTGAGAACTCCAAAACGCGGTCGACTTGCTTTCAAATTGTTTTTCATTCGATCCGTCCAAAAAAAATATCACCTCACTCTAAATGAAAATAATCTAACCTGAAATTCCCTTTTACCCTTAATGAAATAATTCTCAACCACACAAATATCTCAAAATAATTCTAAATCATAAATTTAAAAAATCTTACTTTTTTTTCTTGAACAACAATGCCAAATCAATGGATACCAGTGCCAGAGACAGGGAGTACTTTGTAACGGCTTAGACACAACATTCAATCTACCTTATGTATTGCTATTATACTTGTAATGATTTTATCAAATTATCTATTGTGGGTCTCTATCTGTTCAATGATATTCTTTTGTGGAATAAAATGACCATTAGTAGTACATCAGCTAAAAGATTGTAATATTATGTCGAAATTAACAGCAAAATATAGATTAGAAGAGCTAAATTTAGGATGTAACCTGAGAAAATCTACACACCAATCACATCTCTAACCAATTCCTTATTCCAGTAGTTAGTCAAGGTCCACCATAGTATAACTGTATCAGAACTTTATTAAGGACACCCGCAGCCACTACCCCTTTGGGTGCACACGGGACAAACCCCCGCTCCAATACAATAACTCGCAAATCACATAAGAGAGATAACTCACACTAGACAACGCGAAAGGCACTTCAAACTTGAGACCTCCAACATAGAAATCCCAAACCCAAACCACTGCACCTCCCCGAAGAGTATAAGAGATTCTTACCAGATCATTCAAAGAGTTCACCAAGCACGAGCTTGAAGCAGCTAAAATCATCAGTAATAATGGAACCCCATCAATTTAACATGTATCTATTAAAGACAAGGAATATAAGCTCTGATTACTCGGTTTAAAGTTGATCTGTTATTGTATGCAGATGAAGGAATGTAAATCACACATGCAATATTAAAAACCAACCATCAAAAACAAACTACTCCATAAAAATCCTTAATTCCATACCACGTAAAGTAATAATCCAGCTAAAATGGAAACTCAAAATGTAGGCAGGGAAAAGCCAGGCAAGGAGCCCGTACTTTTCCTCCCACTGAATATCTTTCATGTCTTGGACCACCAAAGTAAAACAAAAGAACAGACTAAACAAACAAGTAAACAAAATACTTTCTAACATGCTTTCACAAAAGAGAAGTCCTTTTACTGAGAAACTCCGAGCCACTTTGAGAAGTTGTCGAACTCTGCATAGTCGGAATCTGAGATCATGGTCTTGTACCACGAATGGCTTGCACTCCTGATAGCTGCTGCCTCCTCCTGCAACCAAAATAAAATGGAATCAGGAAAACAGTGGAAGCTGTATCCATGATGCAGAGCGTACAGATTCACTGATGTTATTTTTAGAGAACATAAAACAGGAGTCATCTATAGGAATAGTTATTTAGTACTTATGCATGTGTAATCTTGTGGCATACTCATACAAGAACTTAAATAGGAAGAGGAGCTTCTCAAGCATAATACAGTGGATGCAGTGGTAAAGCAACATCTTTATTATCTAAATACCATTTCTAATGTCCTTAGCATCTAACAGCTAAGTTGCTCGGACTCTCTAAAAATGCTGCCGCACCCGTGTTGAATCCTTCAAAAATACACTATTTTGGGAGGATACAACACGATATTTTTGAACAGTCCGAACAACATAGTCCAACTATCTTTTCCAAACTCAACCAAATTCACATTTTGCCAAACATATGTCAACATTGCTTCAAGACTCAGGTTTGATGCACTTAATACTTGATCTTAATTAAAAGTCCCAGAAAGTAATAACTTCCCCACACATATATCACTACAATAGAAATAAGAACTTTCATAGCACCTTCAAGTAACATACTAGAAGGAGCCGAAGACAACTGAACCAAGTATAATATCATCAACCAATCAAATTAATGATTTAGGTACTTGGCAAAAACAGTGGACTATTTCCTATAATTAGGTAGCACAATTAAGGGTGTACAGAAAATGGACTCCTGTTCAGTAATAATAGACTCACAAATCATATTCACAGCAGAATTATTATTATTCCAAACAAAACCAAGTTTACTAATTAATCGTACCAATTATTTAGAACTCCTCTATAATCTAGACTTCAATACTTAACATGGCTACATGGGCAAATATTTGCTTACTTTGTTTAACATGATTCTAGGAACAAATAATTGCAATTAGTTCTTTAACCATAACAGAATATATATCAATTTGATTGAAGCAAGTAATGAGATTAGGTAAAAGATCTAAAGATTATACCTTTGTAATTTGATGTCTCTTCTTGTCGAGCTTCTCCTTCTTGGCCTTGACGCGCTGGGCCTCGGCCAAGAGGGACATCCTCCTGGCTGTCTTTGCATAAGGATTGAGCTTCAGCAACACATTCAAGTTCTTCAATGGATTCTTCTTCAAAGTAGCCCTCTTGTTAACATCCTTCTTGATTGGCCTAACAACAGACTGCACCTCATCAGAGTTGATGATCCTTGCAAGATCAGCATTCACCATCTTTGGCCTTGGCAACAAATACCCCTTCTTCTCCAGTGATGGCTTATCGAATTTACCATAAATGTCATCCAATTTCTCATAAGCCGATTTAGTCCAGATAACAAACCTACCAAGGTGACCACCTGGAGCAAGCTTGAGCAGATTCAAACGATCCACATGGCAAATATCCAGACCAGGAATGTTCCTGAATGACTTCACAAGCTTAGCTCCTTCAGTTCCATACACAATCAATGGACCTTTCCGGGAAATGTAACGACGATTGCGCATTTTCCCCTTTCCAGGACGAATAGCATGGCTGTCCTTAGCCTTCTCGGCATCTGGGTAAGCACCAATTTGCTTCAAAGCTTTGATAGCATTGCTAGTCTTCTCAATACCCTCGATTGAATCAGAAACAACGAGTGGGAGCTCAGGGACCGATTCAATACGATGTCCACGTGCGAGAACCAATGAAGGAACAGAAGATGCAGCAATAGCAGAAGCAACAGCATACCTTTTCTGGTTAACAGGGATCTTCCTATGCCATCGGCGCCAGATCTTCGTCGGAGCAAACATCCGTCCTCCACGACACATGTTCCCAAAAGCTCCCTGACCAGCACGGTGGGTACCACCACCGGGAACACGAGGGATACGTGAAACAGCGCGTCCAGTACCCCATGACTCAGCGGAGGTCTGGTGACCGGCTTTCTTCGACACTGCATACGGCTGTCGGGCGTTTTTGGAAATGTTGGAGTGGACGTAGGTGACGACATCAGGACGGATCGGAGCCTTCATGACGGAGGGAAGTGGAACGGCGGCGACATCGGTGGCCATGTCATTTTCTAGGCTTTGAACGGTGGTGGTGGGAATGGCGGCGGCGGTGGCCATTGCAGGGGAAGCTGCTAGGGCTTTTTGGGTAGAAGACTAGAGTGAAACCTTAGGATAAAATTAGGGTTTCAACCTGAAATGTGCATATATAGCAGAGATAAAAGTAAATGGGCCTGAATGAGATGTTGGGCTTAGTAGGCCCATAACTCCTTCTACAACTTTTCAAGACTTCATGGACGGCCTCCAACTCGGTCAGTCGGTAAGACAATTTTCGTATATAATCATTCAAAAATATTTTGATTATGTTCTAATTATAGTTATAGTACTATTTGTATAATGTATACAATATTTATATACATTTATATATTCACTATACAATTCGTAATTTTTATATAGCATTCGTATATTTTTCTGTTCAATTGGGGCATGTCGTTTGTATAATTCGCTATGTAATTCATAATTTCCATATAGCGTTCATATATTTTTATTATGCAATTCGTGCACGTCACTTGTATAATTTGCTATATAATTCATAATATTTGTATATTTCGCTATATAATTTAATTCACACACAACTTCTGTCATGCACATTATTTGTATAAATTATATAAATTATATAAAAATTAAATTATAATTATAATTACATATTTGTCATGAGTTATAATTAATTCAAATTATAATATGGTAGGTAATAATAAAGAGTAACATCATATTTTTCATTCATTCAAAGTTGTTTAGTGAGATGTCCCAAATATTTGATCCTCTATATGCATTATGCACCACGTATATCTCTTCTGGTTGTATTTCATGTTTCTTGAAATCAAAGCAGAGATATACCAAATGGATATTCGATTAACATTCAGAAACATTTCTTCTCAAGGCTTATGGTCTTGTCCAACATCTCAAAAGGGTCTTAAGCCTTGTTGTGCAGGAAAAAATTCTCAGCAAAATGGAGATTCCAACAGCAATTCAGGTTGGGTGTTTCACTTCAGTTTAAATTTTTTTTGACCATTCATTGATATATAGCTGTAGACCATTTTCATTGATAGCTGGCTTGACCTTTTCTTGATATTGTGAAATCTGCCACAAAGTTTGAGTCTTTTAGTTGCAAGTCAGTAGCTTTAGATAGAAGAATGGTGATTCTTGTGAAATCTGCCTCAAAGCTTGAGTCTTTTAGTTGTAAGTCAGTAGCTTTAGACAGCAGAATGGTGATTCCAAGAGCAACTCAGGTTGGGGATTTCTCTTCAATATCAAATTTTTTGACCATTCATTGATATATAGCATGACCCTTTTCTTGATGTTGTTGAAATTGTTGTTCTTTAGTTGCATATCAGTAGCTTTAGACCATTTTCATTAGTAACTGGCTTGACCCTTTTCTTGATATTGTGAAATCCGCCTCAAAGTTTGAGTCTTTTAGTTGCAAGGTAAGTTGCTCAGACTCTCCAAAAGTGCCGCCGCACCCATGTCGGATTCTTCAAAAATACACTATTTTTGGAGGATCTGACATACACCCGTCGATATTTTTGAAGAGTCCCGCAACATATTGCGAGTCTGTAGCTTTAGACAGCAGAATGGTGATTCCAACAGCAACTCAGATTTTGGATTTCCCTTCAGTAAAAAAAAAAATTGGCCATTCATTGATGTATAGCTGGACTCTTTTCTTGATGTTGTTGAAATTGTTGTTCTTTAGTTGCATATCAGTAGTTTTAGACCATTTTCATTAGTAACTGGCTTGACCCTTTTCTTGATATTGTGAAATCTGCCTCAAAGTTTTAGTCTTTTAGTTGCAAGATAAGTTGCTCGGACTCTCCAAAAGTGCTGCCGCACCCATGTCGGATCCTTCAAAAATACACTATTTTTGGAGGATCCGACATACACCCGTCGATATTTTTGAAGAGTCCGAGCAACATTTTGCGAGTCTGTAGCTTTAGACAGCAGAATGGTGATTCCAACAGCAACTCAGATTTTGGATTTCCCTTCAGTAAAAAAAAAATTGGCGATTCATTGATGTATAGCTGGACTCTTTTCTTGATGTCGTTGAAATTGTTGTTCTTTAGTTGCAAGTCGGTAGCTTTAGACAGCAGAATGTTTATTCCAGCAGCAACTCAGGTTGGGTGTTTCACTTCAACATAAAAAATTTTGGCCATTCATTGATGTATAGCTTGACACTTTTCTTGATGTTGTTGCAACATTGTTGTTCTTTAGTTGCATATCAGTAGTTTTAGATCATTTGACTAGTAACTGGTTTGACACTTTTCTTGTTGTAGTGAAAATGCCTCAAAGCTCTTAGCTGTATATTAGTAGTTTTTGAGCATTTTCACTATTAGCTGGCTCGATCCTTTTCTGATTAAGTGAAAACTGCTGCAAAGTTCTAGTTTTTAATTGCAATTCAGTAGCTTTAGACAGCAGAATGGTGATTCCAACAGCAACTCAGGTTGAGGATTTCCCTTAACTGTAAAAAATTTTGGCCATTCATTGATATATGGCTTGACCCTTTTCTGCCTCAAAGTTTGAGTCTTTTAGTTGCAATTCTGTAGCTTTAGACAGCAAAATGGTGATTCTGACAGCAACTCAGATTGGGGATTTCCCTTCAGTATAAAAGATTTTGGCCACTCGTTGATATATAGCTTGAACCTTTTCTTGATGTTGTTGAAATTGTTGTTCTTTAGTTGCATATCAGTAGCTTTAGACCATTTTCATTAGTAACTGGATTGATCCTTTTCTTGATGTTGTTGAAATTGTTGTTCTTTAGTTGCAAGTCAGTAGCTTTAGACAGAAAAATGGTGATTCCAGCAGCAAATCAGGTTGGGGATTTCACTTCAGTGTAAATTAATTTGGCCGTTCATTGATATGTATCTTGGCCCTCTTCTTGATGCTGTCAAAATTGTTGCTAAATTGCTGTTCTTTAGTTGCATATCAGTAGTTTTAGACCAGTTGATTAGTAACTGGCTCTGCACCTTTTTTGTTATAGTTAAAAGTTAAAACTGCCTCAAAGTTTTAGCTGTATATAATTAGTTTTCAACCGTTTTCACTTGTAGCTGGCTTGATCCTTTTCTTGTTATATTGAAAATTGCTGCAAACTTGTAGCCTTTTAGTTGCAATTCAGTAGCTTTAGACAGAAGAACAGTGATCCCAACAGCAACTCAGGTTGGGTATTCCACTTCAGTATCAAAATTTTTTACCATCCATTGATATATAGCTCGACCCTTTTCTTGATGTTGTTGAAATTGCTGATCTTTAGTTGCATATCAGAAGTTATCAACCATTTTCACTAGTAACTGGCTCGACCTTTTTCTTGTTATAGTGCGAACTACTGCAAAGTTCTAGTCTTTTAGTTGCTATTCAGTAGCTTTATACAGAAGAATAGTGATTCCAATAATATCGACATCAAACCAGGTGGGTTATTGCGCTTCTGTATCTCTTTTTGACCATTCATTGATATATGGTTTGAACCTTCTCATGATGTTGTTGAAATTGTTGCCAAGTCGCTGTTCTTAGTTGCGTATCAGTAGCTGTCTGACTATTCGTTAGTAACTGGTTCAACCCTTTTCTTTTGATAGTGAAAACTGCTCCAATGTTCTACTCTTTTAGTTGCAACGCCGTACAATTTTTTTGACCATTCGTTGAAATATTGTTTGGCCCTTTTCTTGATGTTGTTGAAATCGTGCCTATTTATGTTCTTTAGTTGCATATAAGTAACTATCGGCCATTCACTAGTAATTGGCTCAACCTTTTTCTTGTTTTAGTGAAAACTCCCAAAAAATTCTAGTCTCTCAGTTGCAATTCTGTAGCTCTAGAGTCTAGACCCGTTCTTTGATATGTGCTCGACTATTTTCATTCCATTGTTGAGGCTGTTGCCAAATTTCGTTTTTTAGTTTCCGTAGTTAAGAACTGAAAAGCTAAATTTACCCTTTAGTTGTAGAGGACAATCCAGTATTTAGATTCAGTGGGTGCACCTATTGGCGGAGACAAGATTTTCACATATACATGAAAAAAAAAACCTTAAATAAGGTTCGGATGAATCCCCTCTAGCTCCGTTCCTGGTGCATCGTTTACATCCCAGATAGTTGATTCATGATTTATTGCATCTATCGCTGACTGGGAAGGAGTATTTGCAAATTTGTTTTATTGGGAAAGTGTGTTGTACTAGCGCTACTATCTGCTGCACAACTGGAATCAGGAGAGCGCGGATGTGGTTGTTATGATTTAACCATAGGCTGATTTAAAAAGACAAAACGTTTGCTATTTACAAGCACCGAGTGCCAATTCTCTTTAGGGAAAACTTTACTGGTTTTAGAAACCCAAGAAAGAACAAGAAAGAAATAGGACAAGGTATCAATTTTGTTTGGGTACTTCTTCAGAAACTACTCGGGATTGTGTCGAGTACATTTCTCTTCGACTCTTACTCCTGTTGAATTCAATGGGAAAAAGGTTCAGGCCCTCATATTCTAGGAAGAGTCAGCTGCTTAATCCAATCTCGGTTTTGCTTTTCTAGCATCCCTCGTTCCTCGAGAATGTATCTGTTTGAGGACAGAAAAAGGAAAGGAGAAATATACAGGTTAATGATAGAGTTGGGGATGGAAGTTTGGTGTTTTTAGGGCATTAGAGTTGGACGTGGTATGCTTAGGCTTCAAAACGAGGACTCCAACGTTGAGAATCATAAAAAAATTAGATTTGAAACATGATAAAGGGCGTAACAATTAGAGAAAGAGGAGTATAAAGGGAATAAGAACGAAGATAAAAGTTCTTCTCCAAGAATTTCATGATTCATCATGAAATTCTTGGAAATTCAAGCAACTGTTTCATATACACTTTAACTTAGAAAATATCAACCTTAAATAAATGTCTTATATTCTCACGAAGCATCTTTACACAAGCTGCACTTCACTTATCCTCTTATCCTAGCACTTCCAGTCCACTTCCTCGAGCAGGGTGGTGAGGAGTTCCTATCCACGTCCTCAAATAGATGGACAAATTTTTTTTTTGGTCGAACAAATAGGAGGACACATGCTTTCTACCTAGTATCATTGTTAAGATAACTATTACTAAAGCAACTCTCTAGAATACAAAGTACACCATTGCACACTCGCATATTATTTTGATCAGTTGAATAGACTACTCGAGCACTTCAATGTAAAGTTTTGAGACTACTAAATAGGGACAGTAACCTCAATTTATGCCAGGTACTATATAGAATGGAAAAAAGAGCTCGACTTCCTTATTTGGGTTGAGTCTGAATGTCGTCTCACAAACCATCCAATCGATCCTTAGTTTCATTGATAAATAATTATGTTTTCATCCTTGGAGTAACTAGTAAAAGTTGTTGCCGTGTGATCAGGAGGTCACGGGTTCAAGCCTTGGTAACAGCCTCTGGCAGAAATGCAAGGTAAGGCTGCATACAATAGACTCTTGCAATCGACCCCTTTCCCGGACCTTATGCATACGGGAGCTTTAGTGCACGAGGCTTGCCCTTTGCCTTATCCATGTACTATTGATGCTTTCTCTGTCTTGAATATCCTCTTTCCTTGATTATAATCATTATTTTCCTTGTGTAGGCGATAAATTCTCAACCGATTGGGACAAAGCCTGGTCAAGCTTCAAGAAGCGAAGCAAGAAGAACATCTTCTCAAACATCTTTCCGCGATTCTCTCCAGACAAGTACGTAACGTGGAATCCTAAACGTTCTGACTATCCATTATCTGAAGAAGTTGATCCTATTAAAAGAGCAGAGAAATCAAACCTTATGCTATGGACAAGTCCACAATTCACTCTTGTTGGAGCAATTATTATAGTAACATTTCTTTTGGTCTACTCCATTCTTGCTATAACAAAATGAGCTTTTCGAAAGGTAAACATCCCTTAATACTAGATCGATGTAGCTACGTATATATGTGAAAAAAATGTTATGGTCGATTCATTTAAAATTGTATCAGCGAAGAAAATGTTAGTCTTGCTGGTATGTTAGTTGTGTCTTGTGAATTATATCTGGTTTAACAGGAATCACCAGTGGCTGCTAAAAGAGAAGAAAAAATTGCTACAATTTCTCTTGACATTTAAACTCAATTTTATTTATTTCAAGTGAACTGCTTACTGTAACGACCCGCCCGCTAGTGATATTGTCCAGCCCGCATGACTTTAAAACACGTCACTAATAGATAAGCATTTCTCTTGTATTTTGCTTATAAAGCCCGCATGACTTTAAAACACGTCCAGCCCGCATGTTTACTTATATATCAGCATTTCTCTCGTATTTTGCTGATGTGGGACTACTATCTAAAGATGAGTTGTTATACTTACTGCATGAAAGACTTGAACAGATGAATATATGCATCAGAACTTATCCTTCAACAACAATGACATAGGCTGTATAATCTTACAAATAGGGTTGGAGGAGTATGGGTGTACGTAGACTTTACGCTTATGTTTGTGGAGGTAGAGAGGTGGTTTCTGATGGACTCTCGACTCAAGAAATTTGTTCTGCAGTAGAAAGCTATGATGAAAATAGTGAAGAGAGAGAAGTAATGACATACGATAATGCTAGCAAAACAATAAAAATAATGGTAGTGGAGCAGAAAAGTGCTCTAGACTAGAATCATGTTCTACCCCTAAAAAGGGAGAAAAAACTCGACTACCTACTAATTGTTTATCTTATCCTTTAATTATTTTGTTCTTCTATCTAATATCACGTTCTTGTTGAGCTAAACAACTACTACATATGCAGTGAAATTTCACAAGTGAGGTCTGAGGAGAATAAAATATACGCAGATGCTACCACTATCTCATAGAAATAGAGATGTTGTTTTTAAAAGACCCTCGTCTCAAAAATCCTTATTAAGCTAAAAATACGTCAATTTAAAGTGATCGAAAATTCTCACAAAGTGGATGAAATTCCTTCATCCACAACCTAGATTTGCTCTACTTGGAGATGCAGACAATGGCGGAGTTAGCCTATAGTCAGGGGTCCCCCCATTCGGCAGAAAAATTATACTATTTATATATGATTAGAATTATATATGTAATAGATGTTGAACCCCCCTTCAACTAATTAGTGTGTTCACTTCTTCAAATTTTAAACTCATTAGTGCATATCCCGACTCCGCCGCACATTACAACTCAAAATCTAATTGTTATTTTTTTGAACAATCATAATGGTGTATTCTTACTTAACATCAAGGATTTCCCAAAAAGAGAGATACATTGAATTCACATCACATATGTAGGATTTTATCAAAATTATTGGTCTTTTGTTATTGACTTCAAACTTTTTACTACAATGTTTTTAATATTCCTCCATTAGAGGACAGTAATTTGACTTGTCTGCTTCTTTGTTCTCAAAAAGAGGAACATATTATAGTAATTTGCTAATGGAGGACATAGAATTTTGGAATTTCATGTATACAAGGTTTAATTGTCTGGTGACATGGATAGTTTTAGGTCGGAGGATGTTTCATAGCTATAATTTGGATAATTACATCTCGTAATTATAGCTATAGCAGTATTTGTATATTTTGCTATACATTTCGCGCAACATTTACATAATTCGTTATACAATTTGCCGTTTTTGTATAGCGTCTGTATACTTTGCTATACAATTCACAACTTTCGTATGACATTTATATATTTCGCTATATAATTTGAACACAAGGTTTATATAATTCACAGTATTTGTATATTTCACTGTAGAATTCACGCAATGTTGGTATAATTCGCAATACAATTTGTAGTGTTTGTATATTTTGTTAGACAACTTATATATTGTTTGTATAATTCGTAATTCGCAGTGTTTGTATATATGATACGGTTCGTTATGCAATTCGCTGTACAAACTCAAACTGTAATTACATAAAAATATTAGTCGCGTTTCTACTAAAGGATAATTTCTAGATAAAATAATAAAAAATGACAAAAATACCCTTGAGATCACCCAAACCCTTTTTTTCTATTAAAGTAAGTGAAGGATATTTTTGTAAACAATTATTCTTAAAAATTATGCAGTATATATAATTTTTAATACGACAAATAAAACTATCAATATAAAATAATCTCAGTATAACTGATCCCGATCAAACGACCCCCAAACATTGGAGTCTAGGGGATAAAGTTAAAAGTCCCCAAGCAGTGTGTGCATGTCGTATATTGACTTGAATAAAATTCTTCTTTTCTTGTAAATCAATCAAATCATGGTTAGTTTTTTTCTATATATAGCTTTAACATCTTCTAGTTCTAAATATGTAAAAGAAAAAAGGAAAAAAAATTCATATTTATAGGTTGAGATTTTCTCATTTTTGGTTAAAGTTTATGAGTTATCAAGCCATGAAGAAAGAAAGATTTCCACCAAAGAGAGGCAAAATTAAGGTTAAAATTGTCAAATGTTTTGTGAAATTTATAGAAAATATTTTGTTTAAGAGATAATATTTTGTTATCATTAGTATGTATGTTTTTTATTACATGTAATCATTTGCTCGTTGTTTTTAATATTTTTGACGTGGTATATTAGTGTTATTATTGTCTGATTAAAGAGTGCATTGTAATATTGTCATTGAGGTCGTCATATAAATTGAACATTCTACAAGCTTTTAGAGATTGGCAAATTCTCGTCTTCTCTCTCTCTCTGGTATTATCTTAATGGAATTCATGCATAGTTGTGTGTGCGCGCGCGCACGCTCTCTTTTGTATCAACTTACGGAGATCTGTGCATACATGAAGTTAATTTTTAAATTTGATATTCAAAATTTACTGATTAAATTGATTCAAATTCGAGCCACTTAGAATTGCGTTATATGTAAACATTTTTATTGTGAACTAAGTTTCACATGGTGATAATAAAATTGTGTCCCTTTCAAATTCTTCACCAAATTTGGTAACTTGTACGCTTGTACTTACTTTTGTTGTCATTTATATATTTTTTTCAAGTGTGTGTGTATATATATATATTGATATTTAGAATTCATGTTGAATTACTTAAATTTGAAATTCTCGCATAAAAAAGTTTCACATTAAAGAATAAATGCTTTTTAATAAAGTTAATTATGTACTAGTAAAACACAAATTCGAAATTTATGATTAAATATAAGAATGTTTACCATTTCATCACAATGTTCGCTTTGTTATATATATTGACATAATTATGAGAAAAAGAAAACAAGAAACTCTAGAGTTAGTTATGTCTCCACAATGTAGGGACCAAAATGTGATTCATATCAACTTGTTGAATAAATTCAGATTGAAAACTTTTAACATAATATGATATTGTTTATTTTCGAATCAAATTTGTATATGTATTTTCTATAAAAGATTTCACATGATTAAAAAATATTTTTATTTTATATGTAATTTCGTTTTCTATTTTGTTGATCATGCTTCGAAGATCAAATTCTATTTCTTTTTCTATTTTCCTATATAATACATATAAAATACAACGCGGGATGTGAATTTTCACGAAAAATGTATATATTTACGTGATCAACTTTATACTCCCTCTGTGCCATATTAACTGAATTTCTAAGATAATGCACACATATTAAGAAATATATTTTAAGACAATTTTAATCAAATTTTCCACTAACCCTTTTGTTTATTCTTAAGTCATTAATTAAAAAAGATTTAAAATATGACTAGTAAATTAATAATGGCAGTAGAAGTTAAGGACGACTCTTAGAATTCCAACATCCATTTTTTCCAACAAGCATATATTAATTTTTTGGTTTTACGTAAATTTTAAATTGCTATATTTTTCTACTAATTATTTGTACATGGAACCAAAATTTTCAAATGAAAATTTCAATACAACATGTACACCTCAAAATTCAATAATAAAAAAATTCTACTTTAAAACTTTCAAAAATTTAGAAGGAACCAAAATTATAATATGTTGAAACTTAAAAAAAATAAAAAATTATAGAAATATAAACAGTCCTTTATGAAAAATATAGACTCATAAAGATAATTAAATCTGAATCATAAATGACTTTGTAAAGAGTGTAATTTAATTTTTTTAAAAAGTTTAATTTTTTTCAAGGGAAGGGTAATATTGTAATAAATTTCAAATATCTATCTTGAAATTTGAACGGTTCAAATAATTCGAACAGTAAAAAAATTCTAAAAACTTAATTATATTGAGACGGAAGAAGTATAAAATTAGGAGTCTATCTGTGTACATTCGAAGTTGGAGATCATAAATGAATCAAATTAAAATACGAGTTTATATGTTATGTCTATAAAAGAAATGAGTGAATAGAGATATTATAATATTTTAACACATACTATATTCTTGGAAAGACAAATTCCTCCGACAAAATGTTCCCTTTATTGCTAACAACAAAATTCATCGTTAGAAAAGAAAAAAAATGTCACTCAAACATTAAAGTCAGCAAATAATTTCTTAGTTCCAATCTCCCTAGGTACAAAGGAAGAGCTTCACCCTAGGGGTGTGCAACGGGTTTGGGAACCATCCGGACCGCCCAAAATCGGACTAGATCGCCCAAGAACCGACGGTTTCCGAGGGAATCGGTCCGGTTCACGGTTCCAATTTTTTGGAACCGACAAATAACGGGTGGATGGGCGGTCCGGTGTGAGAAACCACCCATCCATCCAC
>JAOTQR010000109.1:1236438-1264408 GCA_025774065.1 Solanum ossicruentum | reverse complement strand
TAAAATCTTAAATAATTAAGTAAAATATAATAGCAAAAGTATAATACACCATGAAAAAATTATTCTAAGAAAAATATTACTCATCGAACTTCAATTCAATAAAAATATAAATTAAATTGGTGAATTATTCTTTAATAAAATTGAGCATAATCAATATCATTACTATCTATGTCATCATGTTCATATTTCATTATTCTTTTGATATTATCATAAAAAATTCTGTAAGATATAAAAAAATGAGTTTATTTTGACAAAATATAAACTTGTGGATCAATTTTTATATATAAAATATGTGAATTCATAAAATAACATTTTCGAACCAAGCTTTTTTGTGAGTTTAAAATTTCATCTTATAAAATAAAATCATGAGATGAAATTGCATGTTCAAACGCCTACTGAAGTAATATCATGAGAGTAGTTATAATAATATTGACAAGAAAAATTAATCAATACTCGACTATCTACTAATCATCTATTCGTCTATCCTAATTCTCAACGTTCATATTCTCTTATACAGAACTATGTTTTTGATAAGTTATAGGTGTGTCACATTTTACGTGATCATCTCTCCTTCATGCTTCTTCAATCTACTTCTCTATCTCTTCACGCACATAATAGCTAACTCTGACATCCCTGACCAATAGGTGACTCTCAAACTATTTTGATAATTGTTACCTTTCAAATTATCTCTTGTGTTTCTCTTTTACGCGTTTCTTTTTTGAAAAAAAACAATTAAAAGGAGTTTTTGATATACATAAAGTCTTAAAATATAATATTTTTAACTTAAAACTTTACTTAATGAATTTGTAATCCTTGAGACAAATATTATCAAGAATAAAATAAAGAAATAAATTAATATTATCTTTAATATACAAAATTACAAATAATTTGAGATGGTGAGAGTATCATGAAAAAATTGGTGATTTTTTTTTTTAATTTTAAATGTTATTTAATAGCTCTATGGATCAACCCGTATTCTTCAGGAATTAGAAGACCCGACCCAATTAAGTACCCAATTAAAATGGTCATATAAATATCAATAATCTCGACTTTAGAATATGCTAATGGTGCAAGAATATTCTATCTTTTCAACCTTTTTAATATGATTTTTCTAATAAATTGCAGGATAGTTTAATTGCACTTTTAGGATATTTTACATTATTTCCAAAATAAGATTCGTTAAAATGATAAATATTAAATATTTTATTATAGATTATAATAACAACAACAACAACAACATTACCCCATTGCCTCAAAGGCTCCCGCCCATTGCGGGGTAAGGGGGGTTCGGATGTACGCAGCCTAACCTTTATGTTTAAAGCATAAGTCGACTGTTTTCGGATGACCCATGATGAGCGTCAAAAGTTACATTGACTAACTGCTACTTCACAATTGAAAGAAGCGCAAACAGTTTAAAGAGGCATTTTGCTTTATCCCATTATACCTCAAAGCCAAAAAATAGTAAATCTTTGGCTCCAAATGGCTGTGAAAATCTTATTACAAATTATAACATTATATAATATTAATTACAAATTTTAATAATTTAATTATAAGTTATAACAAATATATATATCATACCAATTCATATCAATTACATACTCAAACATATATCCTGACATATTCGAGTATATAATTGGTATGGAATGTATATAATGTGTATATCTGTTATAATTTGTAATTAAATTGTTAAAACTCGTAATTGATACAACTTGCATTTCATTATCTAATGTTACAACCCGTAATAACATATCTAATATTTGTCATTTGAGCAAATCATTCTTCTTCAAATTGATCCAATTAGTATTATTGGCCATGTGAAATGTTACACCGTTTTATTTTTAATTCAAGCCCAATTAGCTACAGTTAAAAAGGACTAGAGATTATAAAGAAGGATTATGCAAACTATCTGAAGGTTTGGCTATGGTTATTTCTCATCTCCTTTCTCTATTCTAGTAGCTCATCTCCTTCTAATCACGTTGTTATCCTTTTTCTTAGTTATAGTTGTTATCACTTTATTGTTCGAATTCTAAGTTGTAATTTGAGTTCACTGATTGAATTGAAAAATGGATTGTTACAGTCTCGAGAAACATAAGATCAGAAACATTGTGATAAGTTTAATTATGTGTTTAAATTTGAGATTAGAGAACAAAATCAATTTTGACAAGAAGATTATATCTTATTTTTCAAGGAATTTCCAAAAAATAAATGGTTCTAACAAATTTTTAAATTCAAACATATTAACTTAAATATTTTAATTATTAATGTGATACATGATTTAATTTAACTTAGATAAATCTCTTTTTCTTTCTTAATATTTCTCCATCAGTATGTTCATAAAATAAATGATTTTTATAGTCGATTGTCTCGATATAAATCCAAAGCGATTCTCAGAAATAATCACTCTCTTCTAACCCTCAACTGCACCGCTCTCCAAACAAATTTTTATAAAAAAATTAAGATGAAGGAATTTTTATTTTTTAAGAAATATTTCGTTTCTCGCAAAATAGATCAAACAAAAACAATAACATATCCAGCGGAATGATACAAGTGGGTTTAGGGAGGATAAACGTACACAAACATTATCACTATCTCATAGAGATAGAGAAACTGTACTCTCATTTCAAAAATCAAGCCTCATAAGTAAAAGATATTAGATATGAAAAAAAAGGAAAAAGAAAATAACTAATAATGAAAAACAAATAATAGTATATAAATATGATAATAACAAATATAAAATGGATAATAACAATGCAGGATATAAAAACATGATTACTCCTATTGACCTACTACATCACAAGGTCATACGTTAACCTATCCATCTTCTACTCTAATCATCAAATAGATTTATAACTTAAATATATACTCTCTCCGTCTCATATATATGTTGCCATTTGTCTTGGATAAAACATTTTATTTTTTTAATATTTATAATCTAAAATAATTCTTAGATATTTGAATGACTCGCAAATTATTTTATTTATAACAAAATAAAAAATTTTGAAATTAAATTATTATTTTTTATTATTTAAGAAGGGGATATTTAACCACGTGTAAGCTTCATTTCCAAGTGAATAATTTCTCCACATTTCCAAAATACATTCTTTCAAGAATCCTCTGTTTTTTTCTCACACTTTTTTGCGCCAATGGCGATTTCTATCTCTTCTTCTTCACTCAATTCTGGCCTTTCTGTTGCAGTTAGCAGAAGTATTCGTCGAACCCTACTTCAAAATGTTAATTTGACAACAAACCCATTTTGTTTTAGCTGCAATTTCAGCTTAACCCCCAATTTTCCAGCCATTTCTGGTTCCCACAGATCCTCCTCTGTTATCTTCAGCTCCACAGGTTAGCTTGTCTTCTTTTTGTCTTTATCATAAGCAATCCAATTTTGAGTATGAATTTCAATTCATCAGTTGAATATTCCAACTTATGTGTTATGAGGTACAGTGGGGACGAGTTGGACTGTTTAGGTATTAGTTAGGCATATTACATAAATGGCGACTTTTAACTGTCCTCTAACTTTGGGTGTGTACTAGTAGACACATAAACTATAACTTGTGGTCTAAAATTATCCATAAATATTTGTGTAGTTGAAAATCATTTTATTAAGGGTAAAAAGGGAATTTTAACTTAAAAATTATTTCTTGTTCAAGTGAGGTGATTTTTTTTGGGAACGGACTATAAAGGAGAGGGTGCTATATAAAATGGGACGGAGGGAGTATAAAGTTGAGCAAGCAGACGCAAATGCCCTGTAATACATGTACGATGCCATGTAGGGCGAGAATTGCCACGGAAGGATGCTGTATAGGATGGGTCCTCCAACTTTGGATATGTACGAGTAGACACATTAGTTGAACAAGTAGATATTAAATGCCTTATGTGGCATAATACATGTAGAATGCCATGTAGGGCGAGAATTGCTTTGGAAAGATGCTATATAGGATGGATGTATCTACTTATTCAAATTTTGGGTTGTTTAACTATTTACTTATGCTCAAACAAAGTTGAAGGGTATAAATGCGAGTTGAAGTCAAGTTAAAAGGCATAATTATGTATGATGCCTATTAGTTAACAGCGAGCTAAGGAGTCTAGATATACAAGTTCAAAGTTGGAGTGCTTATTTGCTAGGTGAGGCCTAGTTTAGGTGTACGATATTGTGTTAATTAGAGAGGTAATGTTAGGTGTCCACAAAGCATAGTGCAACTTATGTGTCATGTCAGTGTTGGGTGTCCATGAGATATTGTGGGGGTGGGACGAATTGGAATGTTTAGTTGGCCCACGAGACCAAGTTGAGGTGTCAAGGTGTGTACACTTAAAAGTTTTGGAGTAACTTGTCAATTGAGGTCAAGTTTAAGTGTGTGTATTTATGAATTATGACTAATGTTATAATGTGAATAGGAGTGTTAGTGTTGGGTGTCCACAAGACATAGTGCAGCTTATGTGTCATGTTGGTGTCTGGTGTCCATGAGATGCTGTGGGGATGAGACGAACATGTCTAGTTGGCCCTTGAGACTAAGACGAGGTGTCAAGATATGCACACTTGAAGTTTTTGGAGTAGTTACTTGTCAGTTGAGGTCAAGTTTTAGTGTGTATCTATGGATTATGACTAATGTTATTATGTGAATTGGAGAGGCGGTACACTTTCGTTTACTTGATTTATCATAGTTATTCTACACCTCTCTAGATGTGCGGAGCTAGTATTTTTAGTTTGTGGGTTCTAAATCACAATTTCTTTTCTATAAATCTTTGTCTCGAAAAAGAAGTATTGAACGCAAGATTGTAAGAAAGGAGATCACAAAATATTAAGATACAAAACAAATGTAGCTACAAATAGTAATACACAACGAAGGATCAGAGACTATGTGATAACTAACTACTACTACTAACTATAATGCTGGGTCTGCACCTGTGTCACTAATGTGCAAGCTTGATTCTTTTTCGTAGAACAAATAAGTCAAAATATTAGTCCCGTAGCCGTCTCAATTTACATGAAGGTGTTACTCTTTGGGCCGAGGAGTCGAAGAGTCTTTTTCCTTGACTATGCTTTTTCCAAACTTTTCTTTAAAAAATATGTTGAAATATTAAAGTTGTATCAACAATACTTTCGAATAGTTTTCAAAAATGTAAATTTTATTTTAAAGATTATGAAGAATCTACCCCCAAATTTATAATCAAACTTAAGTGTTTTGACGCTCAGGCTCCGAAACACTCTCAGATTGTGCGACCACTGCCACACCTTTGGGTGGTGCAAATGATCCTATGAACTAAAGATAATTAAAATATGTTCACTTCTATTAGTAAATACTTTTGTGCTGGTTGAAATAGGAACAGAGACTCCAGTGGTGAGTGAGGACACCATCAATATGTTGGACGATGTTCAAGTATTTGATCTGAATGGAAAAGGAATACCTATTTCGGATCTGTGGAAAGATAGGAAAGCTGTCGTCGCCTTTGCTCGTCATTTTGGGTAATCTGTCTGCAGCCTTATGCTCTATTTCTTCGGAAACTGGTAATCCAAGAGCATGTTAATGGTGAAGTATGTTCCGCTTATTCTAGTTCCCAATTGCAGATGTGTCCTTTGTCGCATAAGAGCTGATTATCTTGCAGCTGAGAAGGTAATGCTTCTTCTTGACAACATTTTGGAAAGTTTTTTCTTCTTGCAAGTGTTACGCTGGAACTATCCCAAGGTTGACTAATGCATGTATTTCCAAGGTTCAAATGACTTGCCTTGTTTGATGTTGGTGAGTTAAGTTGTGGGAATAGCATAAGTTGCAGTGTCTATCATAATGTGCATATCGTAGTATGAAGACCATGTTGGTCGATAGATTTTCCATCAAGGATCTATCTGAAATAACCTCTCTATCTCGCAAGATGGGTAAGGTACTAAGTTATGCATACACACTACCCTCCCCAGACCCCACTTGTGGAATTACACTGAATGCGTCATCTTATTTATTTAGAATATGTCATCTTCAATAAGCTAAACAAGTTATCCGAACCACAAAGGTGACTGACTGTACAGATATCCTTAAATTCACAGTCACTACAGCTTACATCCATATATCGTCTTTTGTTCACAGGATAAGATGGATGCAGCTGGAGTGGCTCTTGTGTTGATTGGACCTGGTAGTGTTGATCAGGTATATAGCAACAGTGCTTCATGCATCGAGTTGCTTATCCATGGAGTAACATTCTTTATTTTTTCCCCTTCGAGAAAATTTTCAAACGGTTACTTATCAACAGCAAAAAAAATCTTAAAACAGTTATGACAATTGACAACTACCATTTTCCTTGTTCCCAGCAACATCATCCCACTTTTGAAAGTTCCTTATTAACTCTCATAATCATAAAATTGGCCTGAACTAGCAAGTAAGCACTCAAACTTTGAGAGTGCACATCTAGATACCTCAACTTTGTCATAGCTGGAAATAAAACATTCCAACTCATCCCTACTGTGCCTCATCGACATCCGACATTGACGTGACATATAAATTTTGGAGGTGTCCAGAGGACCATTTTTGTAAGTTGGAATGTTCAATTGGCACAGTGTAGACGAGTTAAAAGTGTCTAGATGTACATACTTAAAATTGGAGCATTTACTAGCCAATTGAGGCCAATTTTGAGTGTCGGTTTATGTATTTGGCCAACAATAGAAGTTTTCTCTATTACAAAGATCTTCTTTTTTTATATCCCGTTTCAACTTGTGCTGCTGTTGTTTGGTTCTCTTCTGTTTCTTGCTTTTTTATGATTTCAAGAGCTCATTGAAGCTGGATTGAGTTGTGACTCGTGTCCCCTTCATTTTTTTTTCCTCCAGGCCAGAAAATTCTATGAGCAAACAAAGTTTAAAGGAGGTAAGTTTTGAGTAAACCTTGTGTCCACCAGTGGCCCAGTGTCTGTTAATGTAAGTCCATATATTCCATGAGCTCGGTTCTAGCAATGTACAATGATATATAAACTCCGCAAAGCCAGTGATCTCACTCTATGCTATTGCAGTTTTAAGTTGCCATTTCCCCTAAAAGAATTTTTTTAGCTTACATAGTGATAGGATTAACAATGTGAGAGATATAAGATAGATTTTATGTAATGCATATAATTCTCATTCCTGATTGCATGATGTCATGTTCCCTCGCCTAAACAAACTAGAAAGATCCTGAAGGTGAAGATGTATCAGCCTAAGAAATTTCCATTATTTTCTGCATCTGCGGATTTTCAAAAACCGAAACCTTGACATACAGAAGTTCATTCTTATTTCCAGAGGTTTATGCTGATCCAAGCTATAGGTCTTATGATGCTCTGAGATTTGTGTCAGGCGTTACAACCACATTCACTCCCGGAGTATGCATACCAGATCGATACCCATAAATTGTAACATTTATGTATTCTAATGGCGGTCTTGCTCATCTGTTCTTATTTATGTCAAATATAGGCAGGTCTGAAAATAATACAAGCATACATGGATGGGTATAGACAGGATTGGGAGCTTTCTTTCGAAAAGGACACCAGGACACGAGGTGGTTGGTAGGTCAATTTCCGCAGATGCTATTATCTTCTGGTCTGTTAGCTAGTAGGACAAGTAAATATCTTGCAATTGGACAACATTTTCCATATCTGAATTTACAGGATTTTCATTGTCAACTCCCAAACACTGAATAAAATTTGGTGTAATAAGAACACAAGGAATAATTATCTGAACCAAGCAATTCGGTGGCCGTAAAATCTGCCTGAAGTGACTTGTCTCTTAAGCTAACATAAAGAATTTTATCGTTTCCGTTTATCCATAGATAAACCATAAGCCACAGTTTCAATATCATTTTAGATCATAGTTGGTATGTGACATTTGCGGTAACATGTCTTTTTGTCATATTATTAGAGACTATTTACTGGAATAATGTGAAACTAATGTGCTAATCAAATTTTCAGGCGACAAGGAGGAATTATTGTTGCAGGTCCTGGTAAATATAACATCACATACATACACAAGGTTAAATCTCCATCCCTTCATCTTCTCCATCTCGATGCAGAATTTATATGCGCCAATGTTGCTTAGAATTTTCTTTCTGAGGCACTGTTTAATAATTTGTCCTTGAGTGAGAATAGCTTGATGCTTCATGCTCTACGAGTAGTTAGCTGTATACTTCACTTCTCAACAACATTTAGATTTCACCATATCGGGGTACTCTCCGGTTGATATTTTACAGAAAATTACTTGACGGAGCAAACATATCTCCTGTATTTATCCAAAATAGTGAGAGATTTAAAAAGTTACTAGACATAATAAGAGTTTGAGTTTTATTGGTTTCGCTTTGTATCTGTTAGCTTGGAGCTGTATCGATTCATTCTGTATCTGTTTGCTCTAATACTATAGTGAATCAATAATCAATACAGAGCAAACAGATAGAGTGAATCGATAGACTGATACAGAGCGAATTGATACACCGTATGGCGAGTTTTTTTTAAAGTAAACTATTACTGCATCTGGTAATTAGTCAAACTATCAATATGATCCTTAACTAAGCTGCGGAAACTCTTCACTTTCAATGCTGCATCCGTGTCGAATTCTCCGAAAATATGCTACTTTTGGCGAATTCAACACGCACCCAGTGACACTTTTGAAGAGCCCGAGCAACATAGATTGTTAATCAAGGCTCAAAGTACTAACAACACCAACATATTAAGTGGAATTCCACAAGCAGGGTCTGGGAAAGGTGAAAATGTACGCAGACCTTATCATTACCTCATAGAGATAGAGAGGTTGTTTTCGGGCTCAAAAGTACCACTATTTCTGAAACTACCTCTTGATTTGATCCTATGAAACTTGTAATTCTTTGTTTCATTTTATCTACTTGATTATGACAGGACAAAGAAGCAGGGGATGATCCAGATATAAAAGAAATCTTGAATGTTTGCTGTCTACAAGGTTAATTAATCAAGTCAGTCCATATATTATGTGTACATACAGACACATTTATCTAAAATGTATCATTGTATATGTGTATTACACATGAGATATTTACAAGGTAGAGTCAAAATTTTAATTTTATGAGTTTTAAAGATAATTTTAAGTGCTAATAATTGAATTTTATATATAATATGTATATATTTATTAAACTTTCTAAATTAAACTATTTAATAAAAAAGCTAGCCAACTTGATCGAACCCATATCTAGGGATTTGTAAAAGTCGAATCGATCCATAAATCAAATTGCAAAAATGTTATTAATTTATTATTATTGGGTTATCAGGTTAATGAGTATTTATTGGTTTTAAAAAAATTATAAAGTTATTGGTTCGATTTTGATTTTCAACATTGGGTAATTGAGTAAATTGATAACGCATTAAGATTAGAGTTATTTATTACTTTATCCCTTTATAAATATTAAATTAGAACACGACATCAAATATTGCATATTATTAAGTTTATGTGCTCAACAAATATTTTTAAAAGTATTCTATTATTTACAATTGATTTTCTTGTTTTGCTGTAGCGCATTGTTTTATTGTATTTGTATCAAATCAAATTGTTAGAGAAGTCATATTTATTTTATGAGCATTTTTTTATTGGATAAATTGAAAATATGCTAAGATCAAACCAATAAAAAAATCTTATTGGTTTGTAATTGGTTTTAATATACTTAAAAATCGATAAATCGAACCCATAATATTTTGTCCGGTTATCTATAATATTTTGCCATGACGGTCTTCATTTTCATTATTTCTTTTCCTATATTGCTTTGAACTATTTGAAGTCTCTTACCAGCCAAAACAAGAGGTTCGCCATTTGGGTTAAGTTTCTCGCACTGAGCTTGCGTAGTGCACGTTACCTCTCTTATGTGATTTACAAGCTATTGCATATGAGTGGGGGTCAAGGGTCAAATGGAATCATTCGAAACAACCTCGTTACTTTTTGGAATACACTAGGTATATTATTATTATTGTCCCAACATTAAAAAATACTCCGATACACGATAATATTTGGTAAGTTTAAAGGACCTAAATTATTCGAGAATATATTTGAGAGACTATTTTGAACCTATCCAAAACATTAGGGACCATTTTTGCCATTTTCTCTACTTTAACAAAGCCCTAAGCGCTACTGGATCAAATCCTCATTTATTGTCATTTCCCGCTTCACCTAATCCCGTCGCCGATGGCCGATAAGAAGAAACGCCGGCGAGCAGCTCACGACTCCGATTCCGACTCCGACAACCGGCCTTTCAAAAACAAGCTAAAATCAGATTCCGTCATCCTCCAATCCCTTAAATCCCTCAAATCTTCCTGTAGCTCCACTGCCAAAACCCTAACTCTCTCCGACGTCGGCCTCTCCTCCACCTGCCGTGAAGTCGCCGACCTCCCAATCGATGAGGTACAGTCCGAAATTGAATCGTTAGCGTTTTCTATAGCTAAATCTATACTCTCAGGTGAAGGTTTCTCTTTCAATGTTCCTTCCCGTTCTGCTGTCAACCAACTGTATGTCTCCGAGCTCGACCGGATTGTTCTCAAAGACAAAGCATCAGTTCGCAACTTCGGCAATGTGTCTACTGTTCGTAAAGCAACAATCACTCTTCGAATCCTTCAGCTTGTTCATCAGCTTTGCACTAGTAACATCCATGTCACAAAGCGTGATCTTTTCTATACCGACGTTAAGCTGTTTCAGGATCAGTCGCAATCTGATGCTGTATTAGATGATGTTTCTTGTATAGTTGGATGTACTAGGTCTAGTTTGAATGTGGTTGCAGCTGAGAAAGGAGTTGTTGTTGGGAGGTTGATGTTCAGCGATAATGGCGATATGATTGATTGTACGAAAATGGGGATGGGAGGGAAAGCTATACCTCCAAATATCGATAGAGTTGGAGATATGCAGAGTGATGCATTGTACATTTTGTTAGTCGAAAAGGATGCAGCGTTTATGAGATTGTCTGAAGATCGATTTTACAACAGATTTCCTTGTATTATTGTGACTGCGAAGGGTCAACCGGATGTGGCAACTAGGTTGTTCTTGAGGAAGATGAAGATGGAGCTGAATTTGCCTGTTCTTGCATTGGTGGATAGTGATCCTTATGGGTTGAAGATATTGTCAGTGTATGGGTGTGGATCGAAGAATATGTCGTATGATAGTGCAAATTTGACTACACCGGATATCAAGTGGCTGGGAATTAGGCCGAGTGATTTGGACAAGTATAAGATACCAGAGCAATGTAGGTTGCCAATGACTGAACAGGATATTAAGACTGGGAAAGATTTGTTGGAGGAGGATTTTGTGAAGAAGAATCCGGCGTGGGTTGAAGAGTTGAATTTGATGGTGAAGACTAAGCAAAAGGCTGAGATTCAGGCGTTGAGTTCGTTTGGGTTTCAGTATCTGTCTGAAGTGTATTTGCCATTGAAGCTGCAAGAACAAGATTGGCTATGAGAATTCAAATCTTCTTGTTTAATTATCGAGTATTGTTGTGTTAATTTACCTCTAGCTTAGATGTGTATCTCGCTTTTTTATCATTTTATGGAGTTCATTTTGTGTTAATTCACATTTATAGTTAAGAGGTACCTGGGTTTTTATGTTTTTGAGTGGATTGGATGCTTTCTTTCTGCTTTGTTTCCACTTTTGAGCCAAGGTTTATTGGTTGCTCTACAAAGGTAGGGGGTAAGCTCTGAGTACTTTGTGTCTTTCTCACACTTATGGGATTACATGGGATATATTGAGATAGGATGCTTTCTGGAAACAGTCTCTCTAGCCCGCAAAGGTAAAGGTAAGATCTGTGTATATCCTTTCTTTCCTCGACTCCACTTATGGTTGTTCTGATAGGATCCATGGCGGTGCTGCATTTGCTCTAATAGATGCAAGAATATTGGAATGTTGTGGAACAGCTATATATACTGTGTGGCTACCACAAAAATTAAACAGGAACACTCAAATACATATAAGAAGAGCACAAGAATAAGAACACATCATTTTTATTTTCTTACTTTTGTTTACATTTGATGGTAAATTCTGGTTTTTTCAGCACGTGGCGTTTTCGAGTATACAATGCTATTCAGATGCTAAACTAATGATGATCAAAGAATAGATCTGTGTATATCCTTTCTTTCCTCGACTCCACTTATGGTTGTTCTGATAGGATCCATGGCGGTGCTGCATTTGCTCTAATAGATGCAAGAATATTGGAATGTTGTGGAACAGCTATATATACTGTGTGGCTACCACAAAAATTAAACAGGAACACTCAAATACATATAAGAAGAGCACAAGAATAAGAACACATCATTTTTATTTTCTTACTTTTGTTTACATTTGATGGTAAATTCTGGTTTTTTCAGCACGTGGCGTTTTCGAGTATACAATGCTATTCAGATGCTAAACTAATGATGATCAAAGAACTCTACAGAAAAAATAAAGAGTTCATACAAATCTATACACAACATGTTTCTTACTATCATTGCATTACAGAAGCATCTAACCTTCTTGTCAGCCAGGATTGCAGTGATTCCTTAGTTATCCTCATTTTTTGCAAAACCACTGGTTTCCTAGTTGGAGAGCGCACATTTGCTCGTAAAAGAACTCTTTCTGCATTTTCTTCCATGTTTGAATGCTTGTGTAGATGGTTTATCCCATCCTGGTTTCTTTCATTTCCAACTCGAGGTGCTGCTATAATTACCTCAAGTCCCAAATCATGTTCCAAAAGTTTTATTACTGCTTCCTTAACTACACTTTCTTGTCTGACAGCATGTATACCTACTTCTTGGACTCCTAGGAAGATTTGCACATCATCTTTAATTGAATCTCCTGCAACAATAACCACGATGTTTTAAATTGACTGTAATGTTATGCATGTTAGTACCATATGGATCATTGATCAAGACGACTGGTATGTTGAAATGCACCATTTGGCCATTCAAAGCGATGTATAAGGCATATGTTATCAAAGAGTTTATAAGATGGTACTTGATGTAATTTATTCTTCAAATATCCAACTTCCTCTAAAGTTGATGTTCTGTGACACTGAAGTTAAAAAGGTCAGATTTTTTTAAGTTATCAATTTTTTCACCTGTGTTGTACTTCTCTCTAATCATTCTCAAGACTGCAAGAACCACAATCCGAGCTTCAACCTGTCAGTATGCAAAAAATTGATGGGATAAGTCAAGACGTATGTTTAACCATGAATGTTCCCCACAAAGATCAGATGGTTGTATAAGACATCCTGACAAGATAATGATGTTTGGAGGGCAAAATGATATAGGTCACGACAGTAAGTCCAGAGACGTGTCTAATTTACTTTTTCAGAAATCTTTTGTGCTAATATTTAGCTAGATACCATCTTTACCTTACTAAGCCCTCGAAGATTAATGGATATACTATTTGTGCTGTCCTTCTGCAGGTGTTCTGCAACTTTCTCGAGAATCATACTTTCAGGCCCTAAATTGGTTCTATTGCGAGTGCTGAAGTTGTACTTCCTCTTATTGCCATTTTGAATTACACCTTCACACCACTGCTCAATTAGTTGCTTGAGATAGTAATCATTGGGTTTATACCTGCAATGCTTATGAAGAGCAAATTCAGACTCATTTGCTACAGAGTGTATCATTAAGTGGATTATTTTCTTTAGACCGATGGTAACAGTGATAGTACAAAATGATGCCCAAAACACACACATATACACATACACAGAAAAAAAAAAGAGGAGTTCCATAAATTACACAAGCATTCCTCTCAAAATTGCTCGGGCTTATTCAGTCAATACATCTCATTTTCTGATTTAATTATTTGTTTATGTAATAGATAAGAGAATCAGAAAAGGTAGTCAAAAGATTGAAATGAGTTGATTGAGTCTAAGGAAGCACGCATTGTCACTTTCTTGAAAAGGAAAAAAAGGCTTGTTCAAGAAAGCATGTGCTATTCAACTCTAACCGAGCACATGTTTGTGTTTTACTATTTTCACCAAGTGGAAAATCATATTCCTATGGCTCCACAAGTGCAGAAAAAATAACGGATAAGTTTCTTGAATTGAAACTAGACACACCAAGGTGATCATGGCAACGTGGGCAAATCAAATGTCTTTGAGGCATTTGAAGATCTTTGTAGAGAAGTACAAGCATTAAAAGAAAAAGAGCACCCTCGGTCAGATTTACTGTCAGAAAAACACATGTTGGAGCAATACATGGCATTCAAGTCACGGTTGGACAAAGTTACGAAGAAAAGAAAAGGTAAATGTGTCCCTGAGCAAGAAGAGGAGGAGAGTTCTTAGCTCATAATTATCACCGAGGTGGTAATTGGAGCTCTTGGATTTGGAGTTGTGTTTAGAGGAAACTATTCAGTCTTTTTATACAGTCGAGTCTTTGTCTTTGTTATTAAGTCAATTGTTTTAAGTCTTCAATCATCCATTTATCTAAGGCGTTAGATGACAAAAAAAAGAAGGTTAGGGAGTTGTGTTATTAAATTAGTCATTTCATTTGTTTCATCTTATGTCTTTAGTGATGTTTTGTGTTGCCAAGATTGGTAAATCAATTGCAATCTTTATTGAACTAGTGAACAGTGTGAAAGTGATGGATCACAAAAAAACCTTGTCCACTCAGTTAGTGTTCTTTTATGTTTCCATCTCCAGTGAGATTGATGCATTTACATTTTACACCACTGCTAGCTCTCTGTGAGATGGCGGGAATTTTTGTAAAATGAGTTTATCTAATATCTATTGACGTTATTGACATACTCAAGAGTTTAAGAGCGATATCGGATCTGGTTTTTCAACCTGCTCCATGTATGTAATGGAATAGAGTACCCTATTTCTTTTAATCGAGAGCAAATATAAGAAGAGTGACATTATGCCTAAAGGATTTCAAGTTACATACCCTGCTTTTCGCATATCCTGATATATAGCTAAGCATTGTTGTACTTCCTGCAAAGATCCATATCGGCTACGAGCTCTAAGAAGTGTATTATATGTGACCTACAAAATGTTGTAGAGGCTATAAAGCTGATCCAAGTGACATGTAAGCACCTAGGAACCAAATCACACTTGCTCCATTAAAAATGTCATTTTGACACAAAAAGATGTGAATACAAATATTATTCAAATAACTTGTGAGGAAATTAATTGATGACATTTTAAGTGCAAACTAGACTAACTCACTCACCATATTTGGTTTTATCTGATATTTTTTCATTGATGCAAACAATGAAAATGCACTCTTGAAATCTTTATTTTCCACGCAAACCTGTGATGTGAAGAGGAATCAACAATAGATAAACATACTTGACTATGTCTCATCTAAAGTATTCACGAATTAATATGCCATTAAAAAGGAAGAGAGCTTAGAACCTTGATAATTGTTGTATAGGTTACCACATCAGGTTGAATACCAGCCTCTCGCATGGCTCTCAAAATCTGCATTTCCGTGAAATTGTTATAGTTCATATTGCGGTAAAAGCCTTATTCAATGACAAACTGCATTTTTCATACCAAGTTTTGGTGAAACCACACATTTTCTGTCTATTCTTTCAGTTGTACACATAACAACACCAAGTGAAATCCCACAAGTGGGATCTAGGGAGAGTAGAGTATACGCAGACCATGCCACTACCTCACAGAGATAGAGAGGTTGTTTCCGAAAGACCCTCGACGCAAATATATCAGCCCCAAAAACTACAAAAAAAAGTAGAGGAAAAAGTATTGCGCTTTGCGCATGACCATTCTCTTAGTCTTTTCACAGCTCATCTTCATTATTTACATATTCTTTTTTTTGTGATGACTGAGAAATCCATGGGGTCAATGGTGCAAAATAGTCGTTTGTAAATGAACATCAAATGATCCCTTACTGCAGTATTACTAGTTTCTACGGTAGAACTTGTTCTGTTTTTTAATGTAATGTGTATGTCTATCTCAAATTAAGTAGACTAAATTACCTGCAGAGCACCCGCTACATTTCCTGAACTTCCACAGATGTCAATCAAAATAGACCAGCTTATATGGTTAGGAGTAAGACCTATTCCCTTCATCTCTTCCATCAAAGCTTTTGCTCGGTAGTAATCACTCCCGGAGGCCTTCATCAGAATATTATAGGTAGAAGTAGTAGGTCTAAATGGAACCCTCGTAGAGAAATGTCCATGAGGCGAAGCAGAAGTGCAGGTGTGTGTACTAGCAGAAACCATGAGTGTGGGGGAAAGATCAATAGTATTGTCTGTCTTGCAACCAAAATCTTCATGATTGTCCTTGTGCAGTGCATTTTCCTTCCAGGACCTGAATAGCCGAAAGGCCCTATCATATTGGCAGGCTTCAACACATGCATGAAGAAGAATGTTATAACAATGTGAATTAGGTTCACAACCAGCCTGAAGCATCTCTTCAAATAACTGAATAGCTTGGTCTACCAGGCCTGCGTTGGCACAGGCACTGATCAATGAAGACCAAGTGACAATGTTGGGAGTGACACCAGCCGATAGCATATCTTTTTTCATTTCAAGTGCCATCTGCCACATTTTTGCATCTGCAAATACCTATATAATCAAGACGGGACATGAATATATACATCGTTGGGATAACCCAAGAAGTACCTTTACTCTACACCAAGTCAGTGTCAAAAAAATGTGCAAGATGTGTGTGGCACTGCTTGAATAGTACATTGTCTTCACCAAGTTTGACCAACCATCTATATAACATGATACTTTCTACTCACAAGTCACACCAAAAATACAATTGATACTAAAATATCTTAGTGTTTTCTACATCATATTCACTATGTAATGATGTCAAATATAGAGGATGTGACTACGTAATCACAAAGCATCACATGACAGCTTTACCTGGATGTGGAGAAACATTTCGGAGATAGTTAAATCAGTAAATGTGTTTATCTAATTTCTGTATCCATGTAAGAAAAGCCACTTTTTTTTTACTATTATTCTATAAACCCTTTACCTCTGTACACTATCGTAAAGTGAGATATTCAGTTAGAGATATCCTATGACATATCAAATTTTATATTGCAGAAAGAATGAATCGAGACTTCACAGCTTTTTGTTCGTAGTTGTCGACAAAATCATGAATAAATTCCATCACAACGTTTTAGATGTTTAACATGGTTCTTGCTAAACCTGAAGGACCAAGTTATAACCTTAATTAAAGTGCTGTACGTGAAGACATCCAATTTCAATGCTCCTGCCATTTCTAAATTCTTTAGCTCCCCATAAATTTCTTTGGCCAGATCAACTCTTGTAGCAAGGCAGCATGACTTCAGAAGGATATTGTAAGATGTCAAGTCAGCTGGAACACCTAGTTTCTGAATTAAAAGAAACGACGTGAACAAAAATGATCATCATCAGTATTTTTGGGCTAACAAGACTACAATTATAGACAAATGGTGGAAAAAAAAAGATCCAATGCCCAACTGAAAATCACAAAAGAGCGCTGAAATAGGAAAATAAATAATTGGAAGATTACATTTAGATTTCTTTAGTACAAGCCAAGCTTCCTTAATGTAGATGCATTAAGAAACATATTGAAGATTAAAACAAGATTCACGCTGCACCAGCAGAAAACTAACTTTAGATAGTACATGGGATTTTGTTTGGGATGAAAAGGGAAAGGAATAGGCAGATAAAATGGGTTATTCCCTTCATTAGCTCGGGAAGTAAAAGAGTGCTAGCAGCAGTCCATCTCCACTTCCCAAACCTTATGGAATTTAATGATAAGAAGAAGTAAGAAGAATTCCTTTCTGGTTGTGCAAACAGCTAGAGGAAACAGGATGTTTATGATGGAAACTTCACCTAATGGAAGAACAATGAAAACTTTCCCAAATGAAACTAAACTAGAGTAAAGACTAAAAAGCACCCATCCCTCACCTCCTGTTCTTTTCTGTGTGCGAGTGACACTTGTCTATGTAGTGCATGTGTGCTTTGTAATGTAGAAGGAAGAGGGTAAGAAAAAGCTTACTTGCATTTGCTTGTATATGTCCAAGGTGTAACTCAAGTCACAGGCATTTACATTCATGAGGCTGTTGAAGACATAAACGTTTGGTGTAAACTTGCTAGCAATTAACCCCTGCACTGAAATTTAATCTTATAGCCACATCGACCAAGAATAAAGCCGAAACACAACCCAAAAAAGGTAAAAGATCATTCCATTTGTTCCTTTTTATAAATTTGTTTCATAATGACCTCCACCTATTCTGTAAGATATTGTCAAAGAGGAGAGTTGCTTGTTTATCTAATTGTGTGTTCTGTAATTGGTAATCCAACATATGGGCAAGCTAATTTTGTAGCATGGGCGTCACAGGTAGCAGTGAGACTCAAATTTGAAAGTTGAGACCACTTGGACTCTGTTCTGAATTACATGCTCTAACTTCTATAAAAGTTGAACTCATTAAAGAAGGGAAAATCAGTTAGTTATTCAACAAATTGAAAAAAGCAAACACAAATAAGGAATAAGAACAGAAGTGTTTCATTCTGTAACTAAACCAAAAATGAAGTCAAGGACATATTGACGTCCTTTACTATGTGGACTGCACCATTCCATGCCACCAGACAACTATATTATTTTTCAAATCTCTTCTTACTCATGAAAAGAAACTGATCCCACAAAACCGACTTTCCAACAAAATCTTTGGGAAATGGCAAGGCTTTCTTTCTCACAGAATTGGATCGCATGTAACCTTCCTTCTTTTTTTGTGACAAGTAAAGAGTAATTTATTGATTGCAAGCATTAATTCTTTGGTCGCCTTAACAGAAAATCGGATTTATTTGTCAGACACACAAGTTTATCTAAGATTCACAAGGTGTGCAATGTACCTCATATATGGACCTGGACTTCATGTAGTCACCACAAAGACCACAAACATCTATTATTGTGCGGTAGATATACAAATTTGGGGTGTCCTGGTTTTGCTTGGATGCTTCAAAGACAGTTAGAGCAGATGCCAAATCGCCTTTCTTCCCAAATTCAAGAATTATGGTACAGAACATAATGTCCACATGTGGAAAAATATGTGCATACCTGCAAAGAATCATGATTGAATTTACACAGTAAGGACATAGATAATCACGGCTTCCTCTATGGTAGCAGTATGTTTAAAGCAATTCTCAGTCCATTACAAAACCAAGAGAGTCGCTTTTCCACGCACAGAAGAAGAAAAACCCATTAATTGAATGATAAATGAAGGAAATCGACAAGTAGATGGAGCAAACAAATTTCAAGACCTGGGCGAGAAAGTGAACCAACCAACTAAATATAAGATGTACGGAGCTTCTAGTGAAGTGAACTAACAGCTTTGGTCAAGAATATCATTCTTATTGTGCAGGTATGTTGTTTATCTGCTGCAGTTGCTCAATTCAATCGCAAGCAACAAAGAGTATATAAAAAGAGTTTCTTACACATTCCAAGAAATACCAAGAAAGCAGGCCCATAAATAGGACTAACAACTATCACGGTGTCATTGACAAGTCACTGATGTCCAACTGGAGAGGCTTTAGCCACCCAGCAGAACGAATGGACAGAACAGAAAACATCACTAGTGTAAGTCCTTTGCTGGAACTCCCTCAAAGATGGTATATGAGATGAATATCAATCACTTATGTCTCATCCAAATACCTAGGGTTGTAATATGAATACTTTGAATGCATACTATCCTGTTCAGGTCAATTTCATTTTTTGATAAGTACATTCAGGTCATTAGATTAACTTCATTACAACACTAAAAAGTTGTCATTCAGGGCAAATTAGGAATTCTCTTAAACTAGAAATTCTATCTACTACGGATATCCAAGTACCAATGTTCATTTTGATTGATCTCAATCCTTCCATACATACTTGTATATACTTCAAAGTTTATTTAACTAGTGTCGGGTCAACTAGTGTGCACCTTGACTAATTACAAAGTACCTATTACGTCCCACTAATATAGTTATCAGATAACTTTGTCCACCAAGAGTCCAAGACTAATAAATGGGGAAATCACGTAGCATTTTTTTCCTTCTGTCGGGATCTGAACCCCACCTACCAGGACCTTTGACACTTTATAACCACAATACCACACCTTTAAGTGCACATATCTCTATGTTTTAATGTTTGTGGACATATTAAGTATCTTTATTCATGCCATCTTTTAGTCAAACAAATTCTAGGTATTGATGTCTCAATATGGCTACAAATGTATATATCTTCCCAGAAGAACTAGTGGAAAAACTAACAAATCTGTACTTCCAATAATCATTCGTAAATGCCAGAAAAGATATTTCACATAACCTTAAAATTCTTTTAATGGAGTCATTGTTCCAAGACATATTCAAAGTACTGCACTATTTGAGAGAAGAAACAAAATTTGATTGAGAGTTTGAACTAAAGCCCCAACTCTAAGAGGTCTATGTGAAGATCGGAAAGTTAACTAAGCATATAACTGATAGAGTGTCAAAGCCAATAAAAATAAGTAGTTCCAAAATAATAGCAAAATGCATATGTTACATGCTTAGGCATGTGGACACTATTAAAAATAAGGTGTTGCACCACCAAAAAAAAAAAAGGCAAAGAGAAAATTTAATGATACTCTTGTTTCATACTCATGAAAAACAGAGTATTTTATTACTATCAATTTATGGAAAGAACAAAACAGTATTCATCTGTGTATAGTCGTCTCTAATAAAGCATTGATTACATATCAAGAACATTTCAAATTCATGCCAACCTGGAAAAAGTAATTACCTAACTGCTGTGTATGGCTTTCTTTGGCTGACACAAAGTCTTAGAATCTCAGACGGCTTCACTAAATCCTTAATTGGCATACCACACCCTGAAGCAGTAGCATATGTAAAAATGGCGACGTATTTAGCAAATTTTTCAATAACCAATTCAGAGAAAATAAATTTGGCTATGAACAATTCAAGAATAACTACAAAATTTAAGCATTTGGACCTTTTTAGATATACTAGAATGTACTTAACTAACAAAGGTTGAACTTGAGATACAAACTCAAATACTAGTCATGTCAGCTCTTAATTTAGATTAACAAATCAACACTTGGAAACAATAAAGAGCACCAAAATAACACACAAATTATACCTTTAAGTGTTTCCATCAAGCTCACAATTTCATCAGTTTCGCCACATTCCATGGTCCGTCTACACTCTCGTGAAAGGGCATTTATCGCAGCTCCATCAAGCAGCTTCAACGGATCAATTCCAAGCTGGTGAGCACCATTCAGAAGCTCAAGAACGCTCCCTACCTTCCCTTCCTCTAGCAATCGAACAATCCCAACGGAAACAAGCTTCACATTCAACAACGCAGCGAATTCCGCCGCATTGACTCCCGAAACCACAACGCTCTCCGCGATCATCAACGAATCATTGAACCTCCCGTCCTGCGCGAGCTTCGACGCCAACTCAGCATAGTATTTGAGACTATTACAGCTACCTGCACACAGACACATCCAAAATTAAGTTAATGATTTGGACTAAAGCAACTGAGTTCGACCGAACACGTATGATTACCTAAAGAGGAATTAAATCGTAGCGTGGATAAGAGTGGAGATTGAGGAGTAGCAAAGTGAGATGAGAAATGAGCGGACTTCCGTTTGGGCTTGGCGGTGGTGCGGCGGTGGTGGTGGTGGCGGTGGGGCGGCGGCGGAGTAGGGGAGGAGTTGGGCGGGAGAGTAATGGAAGAAGATGGAAGGATCACCAGAGCTTCTCTCATTACTTCTTAGCCAACCGTTTTTTTGTTTGTTTTTTCTTTTGGAAAAAGAATGCCATTTGTAAGATTGAATTTTTTGGTGTAAATATTATTGGGATGGAATTTCAAAGGCTGAGGAATTTGCACATTGTTGTCTACTTGGTTGTGGTGAGAAAAATGATTATATTTAAAATAAAAAATTATTAAAAATATCTTTAAACTCGACGTAAGTTATTAATTTCATTATTAAATTATTAAAAGTCTTAAAAATACATTTTTATTTTTCTAACTAGATTAAAGTACATGTTCAAACTATCACAAATGTTTAAAATACGCGACAAGAATTTAGGGGTGCATTTTGTTCTTGTTATAAGATTAAGGTGTATTTAAGTTCAATTAGTCAAGTAAATGAGTATTTTAAATACTATTCGTAGTTCAGGGATGAAACTAATTCTCCCTTTGTTTCATATTAAGCTAATTGTTAGAAAATTTTTTATGTTTCAAAATAAGTGAATTGTTCATTTTTCAAGTGATATGTTGAAATTTTTTTCCAATTTTATCCCTCACTCATTAAGTTTATAAAGTTAAGTTTTGTATGAGAAATAAATGATGCATTAAATGAATGTGTTGAGTTTGAAAAGGGTAAAAATGAAAAAATATAATTAAATTTTATCATTATTTTTTTCTTGATATATATAAAATGACCCAACAGTTCACTAAAACAGAGTAAGTAATTCTCTTAAGTTTAAGAATGTTTTTAATATTTTTCTCTATTTAAAATAAAATGAAAATACCAAGGAAAGCCCACCAAGAAGTGGTTGGAACTCATATACTCTGTTTTATTAAATGTAGTGTTGTTTCACTGGAGATGATGTTTAAGAGAAAAACTAAAATTTTTAAAAGTTGTGATTTAGAATTATTCATAAGTATTTGTGCGATTAAAATTCTTTTATCAAGGATAAAAAAGAATTTTAAAATTAGATTATTTTTAATTTGAGTAAAATGATATTATATTTGAAACGAACTAAAAAAAAAGAGTGTGACATAAAATGTGATGAAAAAAATATAAATTATTTACTCAAATTTTTAGAGTATATAATAATAGTACTCAATATAATATATTACTTCCTCCGATCTCTTTTATATGTCACTTTTGTGATTGCACTTACTTTAAGAAAAGAAGTGATTTTAATGTTTTGTCCTTATTTAATATTTTTTTTGTGATCATTTTTCAATTAATATTACTAAATATTTCTCCGTCTCATATTAATTGAATTTGTGAGGTAATGCTCACATATTAAGAAAAATATTCAAAGACAAAATTTACACCATACTTTTCTCTATTTTCCTTGTGAAATCATAAATATATAGTGCAATTTATCTCCTAAAAATTATAAAACTTCAATAAATCAAATGGTAAATATAAAAAAAATTTCAAACATTCTTCTTGAACTTTGAACAATTCAACTATTTTAAACATAAAAAAAGCCTCAGAAATTCAATTAATTTGAGACTGAGGGAGTATGGTTTTTGAAAGTTCATTCACTAACAATGGTAAAATAGAAACAACAATATCATTTATATATTGATTTTGTGAAATTACATGTATTAAAGAACATCTATATATAGTAAAAACAACATATAAAAAAAATTAGGAGAGTAATAATACTGAAATTAGTAGTGATTAGACTAATATGCTAAGATTGGTTGTTATTCATTGTTTGATAGCGCATTAAGGGGTTTTTAACCATGATATTTATTGTTTAATTTAGTATATTAACTATTAAGGATGATTATTTGTTGTTTGATTGAGGCTCAAAATTATCCATTGTTTGATTTAAAGCATTAAGGATAATTTTGTCTTTAATCTTGACTCTTCATTATTCGATTTGGTCTAGTAACCATAGTTAATTTTGTCGTTAATCATAATTATATATTGTTTGATTTGATGGATTAATGATAGTTCTGTCTTTAATTGTGATTATTCATGATCCGTAGTTCTGAAATTATTAATATAATAATTTGATATGCATTAATTGTACATCCTATAATACTGCTAAAAATCCTATCAAATAAAAAAAATAGTATCATAACTAACACGTGTAATTATGTATTAAAATTTCTAATACAACGACATTGTTAATCCCCATCGATGGTTGATAGGTATATAAAAGATGAAATTGATTTTGTAAACATTAAGACCTCGTTTGGACATAAGTTAAATTGACTTAAAGTTTAAGTTTTATTGGGACACGTAATTTAGATTTTTTAAAAAAGTTGTTCTCTCCTCGAAAAAATATAAAAAAATTTCTCTAATTCTTATATGATCTTACCATATGACTAAATCATTAATATGTCTATTTAAGAACTTTTATAAAGATAACAGTTCACCATTACTACATTTATTTTCACCAATCATTCAACACCACCATTTCAACTTATAATTACCATCATCTATTATCCACAACCATAGCTCTCAATAATCATAATCAATACTACGTCAATCACCAAAATCAATTATCCTTCATCCTTAGTTAAATCATCTATAATTATCACCATCAACTATTATTACACTCAAACAACAACAACACTAACCCAATGCCTCAAAGACTTTTGCCCATTGCGGGGTAAGGAGGGTCGGATATACGCAGTCCGACCCCTATGTTTAGAAACATAGCACGACTGTTTCCGGATGACCCATGATGAACGTTGAAAGTTGCATTGACTAACTGTTACTTCACAATTGAAAGAAGCGCAGAGAGTTTAAAGAGACATTTTGCTTTATTCCATCATACCCCAAAGCAAAAAAATAGTGAATCTTTGACTCCATCCAAGATTGATAGATAATCAAATATTATTACATTTATTAATCAATATTACATAGCTAACCATCATTAGTTATTAGTATCATTCCGCTGCTAATAATAAGTCGTCACAAATAACAAAATTAATCGCTATTGTCAACTATAAAACAGAGAGCTTCAACTATTTAATATTCACCTTAATACAACATCCTAATACTTAAATACGTATATAGACTAAATCTCAATGCACATCTTAATATTTAAATATGCATTTAAATTGATACGTAATCTTAATAAAAACAAACAAATCGAAAAAAAGAAAGACTTTATGTGAGAAAACATATAATCTTAGTGACTATAGTGTACCTCACCAAAAAAATTAGGATCCCATGTAGTCATTTACAAAACTTGAAAAGATTTGATTTTTTAACCTTTCTTTCCCATTATTATTAGAAAATTCCTTAAAAACACCTTCCCATACAAGAACCCAATCTCCGCCTCCGGCCACACTCCTCTAATTTATCGACCTAGGGTTTCAGTCGCCGGAAAAAAGCCGATTTTCCGACGTATCTATTGAGGTGATTGGGGATTTGGATGAGAATACGAGATGCCGCCGAAGCAATCCAAAGCCGATATTGCAAAGAAGCAGAAGATAGTCGAGGACAAGACATTCGGTCTTAAGAATAAGAACAAGTCGAAAAATGTCCAGAAATATGTTCAATCCTTACAGCAAAATGTTGCACCTAAACCTGATCCTAAGAAAATTGATGCAAAAGTACCGTACTCCAACTTTTGCAATCTCTTTTTTGTTCTTTTTTCTCTTGTTTTGAATTTATTTTTAGAAATCCATTGAGTGTCGAGGATTCATGTAGCTGACTCCAATTATCCCGTATTTTTGCTGTTATTTTTGTGTGATTTTCCTGATGGATATACAGGAAGCTTATAGCTGTTCGAACTCCAATTGAGAGAATTCATGTAGCTGAATCGAATTAACCTTTTGAGTGTACTCGTGTTATTATTTTTGTGTGATTTTTCCGATGATATACAGGAGGCATATAGCTGTTCGAGCTCAAATAGAGTAATGAGGCTTCATGTAGCTGAATCCAATTAGCTTTTTGATTTGAGTATAGTTTTGTTATTACTTTTATGTGAATTTTTCGATAGATATACTAGAGGCAGATAGCTGACCTCACGTAGTTTGATTTGAGACGTAGTTGTTGTATTATTTTTCGTGTGAGTTGTTGCTGTATGTATATACAACTGACAGAGAGGTCTGATGTAGCCGAACGGCTAGTTTGGCACATGGTTGTGTTGTAGTCCTTTTGGTGTGATCTTTTTTCAACCGAAATGGGGTAGGTGGATTCATTATATGTTCTATACTAATTAGATTGAGTTTAAGACATAGTTGTTTTAGACTTTTAGTACAATATTAAATTCTTGTGCTTTTATGCTCAAACAGGGCAGAATGAATACAGAGAAGTGACACGTGTGACTATTCACGTCCAAATGGATGAAATGAATATAGAGGATCTTATAATAGCTAATGCTATTGTTGTATTATATTTCTGTGTTTTGTTGCATATATGTTGACGTTTAACTTTAATTCTGTCACAGAAAAAGAAAGAAGAAGAGAAAGCCAGAGAAAAAGAGCTTAACGAATTGTTCAAAGTCGCTATTAGCCAGCCTAAAGTGCCTCTTGGTATTCTTCTTCTCGTGACTGGTTTCTGCGTTGTCTTATTTTGGTGTGTCAATATTTTTCTTTGATTTGTTCGTAGTAGGGTCATTAAAGAGTTACTGTAGGTTTGCTGGATTGAAACAATTGGGAATATAGTGTAGGAAGACATCGTGGTAATTTTATGTACTTTGTCCTATATCAAACTGGGTCTATTGAAGGCTGAATAACAAAATGGACCATTTGCCAGTTTTTGTAAAGCTGATCAACTTTGGAATTTTATCATGTTTAAAATGTCTTAATATTAGCTTGTCAATTTATTTCAAGAGACATTTTCCATTGTTCTGTTCATTATCATCCTTTTATCAGTAGTGCACCAAGGGTGGCCTGGAAGTCAATGAAGTGATTTTAGAATCACGAGGTCTTAGACAAAAACACTAGGTGATTTTTTCCATGTGTCCTAGCCTTTGGTGGACAGGGAGGTATTGTGTCTTCCCCCTTTCAGAATTGCAGAGCTATTTTTTATTTGTCATTGATGAATTACTCATTAGAAATATGGAACTGGTTGAGGTACGCGCAAGCTGCCCTGGTCAGCATGGTTTCTTATATATAAAAATTCTCTTATAGGTAGTAGTTTGTTTTGTTTCACTTACTACAAACTCTCTCTTGCATTAAAGGTTTGATGTTATTTCAATTTTCATACAAAATACTGCTGCAAAATTTATTATATATTTTAAGAATGTTGGGAATTTGTGTTCAGGTGTTGATCCAAAATCTATCTTATGCGAGTTCTATAAGGCGGGGCAATGTGCTAAGGGTTTTAAGTGCAAGTTCTCTCACGATCTGAATGTTCAGCGAAAAGGAGAGAAGATTGATATTTTCAGCGATAAGCGTGATGAAGGTGGTTAAACAACATTAACATTTGGCATTTTACACAAACTTTCTTTTCCATGTGATAATATTTCACAATGGTTTTAGTGTTTATTGACTGGTATTTCTTGTCTAAAACTAGATGGAAAAGAAACAATGGATGATTGGGATCAAGAGACGTTGGAGAAGGTCGTGGCATCAAAAAGTAAGGAGTATAACAAGAACAAACCAACTGACATTGTAAGTGTTGTCCTTTCCCATAATATACTTTATACTTGTACATACTCCAAAGTATTTTCTTATAGCTGGAGTCGATAAAAGTTCCCTTTATTGACAAAAATATAGGCCCCAGGGATTTTGTTCAATGGTAAGGATGCACCATAGGATGTGTGTATTGAGGGCACATATAGTTCCAAACCATGCCAGACGATCGTAATTTCGAACCTTGGCAGACATGAAATCCAAGTAGAAGCAGGGGAGAGGAACCGGTCCACGCTCCTTATATTTTTGAACATGTAAAAATAGGATGACATAGAAAGCTTAGTTGTGCAGAATGCATGTAAAATCGTTTACATATTTGTGGACATTGAGAATTAGGAAAAATATTTCTGAGCTAGCATTCCATTTAAATATAATGATTATTTTGATTTTCAATTGCATGGAGCATGGGACCATGATATGAAATTCATTGGTTGGATGTAGTAACTATGACCATATTCCCTCATTTTGTTGTGTATTAATACACTTCCATTTTATATTTTTTTGGTCACTTGAAAAGTTGTATTGTAGCGACAAATTGCTACTCTATCCCAGTTTGTTTGGCACTCTTTCCTTTTCTGTTCATCCCAAGAAAAAGGTTGGCACCTCTTATACCCAGAAACTATTGAGTCTTTACAATGCTCATTTTCTGCTACTGTTGTCTCCACTGGATAGGAAACCATTGTACTTTTGACGGTTTATGCATATTTAGCGGATGTGTCTAAAGTCTT
>JAOTQR010000109.1:1214249-1236338 GCA_025774065.1 Solanum ossicruentum | reverse complement strand
AAATACCGTGGCCCCAATGGCCTAGTCATATGCATTTCCTTTTGGCTTGTTATCACTGTTTATCTTATTAAAGGCATGTCAAACGTAGAAACCCCTTATAATATGTATAGAAAGCGCATAGGTACAGGTTGGTTTTCCTGAGCCTTATCAGCGACAGGTGTCAGTCCGCCCTAACGGTACTTTGGGGCGTGACACATTCATCCTCGAATGTCAAAGAAAAATACAAGAGATGAGCAATCATAAAAAGATCAGCCCTAACGAGAATGCAATAGTACACTTTAAGGCACCATTTTCAAAATCTCAACATAAGTGTAAAATCATCATACATTTGCCAACTTAAACATGAATGCATACGAATGACATAGGGGCTGAAACATAAGACTTGAAATCATAAAAAGGACTTGACGTGTAATCATAAGCTTGAACAGAATAAAAGAGATTCAGATATTACTACTCCATGCCCGCTCCTGCTCCCCGAGAGACACATACGTAAAGACGACTCTTCCAAAGGGCCTTGAAGTACTACATCATTATCAATCAACTTCTCCACTCATCCATCCAACACCCCCACCAGAACCTTCTCTTAAGCCAACTTAACCTCTATAACACCTACAACCTCAAAGTGTTCTACAACACTAGATTCATCAACACATCCCCTTAACATAGAAGCATGAAAAATCGGAAGAACCATATCTACATCAAAGGCAATCCCCAAACTTAAGCAACTTTACAAACCTCCCTCTACACTCTATAAGGACTCACAATCCTCAGCTCAATTGTCCATCTTAAATACACCTAACGCACTTGGTACCATAACCACCATCTTCCCCTTGGAGACAACCTCCACTTTATCATTCTCTCATCTAAAACTTCCAACTCTAATACATAAAAACTCAAGGCCTTACCTAATCTAGACCTCTTAACCTAAGAAGATTTGGAACCATCAAGAACACTATACTACCATGCTCAACTTCCTTCAACCTAACTCCTACCTAACCAATCGATGGACCCCACTAGTCTCTTCTTTGCCACCATCAACAACATATGCTAGGCTACCTAGAGCACCAACCGTAACACTAGCCTTACCAGGGAGAAATAATGCCACTCATTCATAATCCTTGAAGAATTCTAACCACCTTCTTGCTATCCACAATGCACACCTATCATATTTGGCAAACAACCTCTCATCCTCTAAGACTTGCAACACTACTCCCAAATGGTTCACAAGCTCTAAACAAATCAATATTTCATTACTAGAATTCACCACAAACATGCCAAGGTAAGGCTTTAAAACCTTATTCAAGAAACTCAGAATCATCACTGGTGCATAAATCAACCAAACAACACCATCAATACTAATAATGCTTACTCCTAATACAAAAAGACACCTCAGGATATCACTTACCTTCATCCTCCCTTGGGGACAAACCCAAACAAAAGACCAATCTTAGATAAGTAACTAACCCATTGTAGTTAACCAAATAGATCATCTATCCTTAACCATCATATTACAACCTTATGGGTCCTAAACTCATCGGAAGCATGCTATACAAGTAGCCCAACTACCCCAAGACCTCCAACACATCAAGCTAAGTTCAACCAAGATCAAAAGACAAGACTTCTAAGCAATAAGAACATGGGCCAACCCTTAGAGATTAATTGAACCTTAAGACAAGAATAGATCTACCTCTTTTGCTACTACTTGATAGCCTCCCACTCAAAGACGGGTTTATTAGGAAGTCGGATTCTAACTCTGTGGGTCCTACCATCAATGGAGACACAACATGCATGCAACTAATCCATCCCAAGTATAACATCAAAATCCACCACATCAAATCCAACAAGTCACTAGGCAAGACCTAATGCAATGTGAACAAAAATCAATACTTATGGACTTGCTAGAAACCATATACTCAACCAACAGATAAACACCAAAGGTTCACATCACAACTCGGGACATACAAGAAGCCCACTAGCAACCAAAATAATAATGAAAGAAATAATGAAACTCGAATCCATCAAAATCAAAACCTTAAACTTACCTTCCTTCGCCTTCCTCTTTGAAGCATCATGATCAACTAGAAGAGCAAAGAATATTCGTTAGAGGGGAAAGCCCTATATCACTTCTAAAGCATGACATAGACCATGAAGAAGGGAAACATTTCCTAAAACGTCTCATAGCCTCCTACTCATAGTTGTTGTGAACAACATAACCATGAATAAGACTCTAATTGATGCGGTATGTTAGACTCCGAGGATATATCAATATAGTGCTCTAATACCATCTTTGTCATGACCCAAGCCTAGGGCCTAGACGTGACGAAAAATGGGGAACCCGAAGGAACTCCAAACAAGCCTCATAGCATATCATTACACATTTTTTATCGTGGAAGCAATTAAATGATATTTGAAGAATGTAAATAAAGGAAAAAGGGACTAAGGGAGAACTTGTCGTAACATAAAGTCAAGATAATAGAATCAACTCATAGCATAAATACAAAGCTTTGTCCAACAACACCTCTACTATATAGAAAATGGCGGGGTCCAGGACATACAACCAAGTTCACCCTCATAGACATAGGTATATGATAAAGTAAAGAGAATCTTAATACATAGTATAAGAGAATAGTCATCATCCCCGAAATGGAGGACTCACCAAAGGCTAACTTAAATAATCCGTCTAACGACAAGAAGGATCAATAGGAGCTCCGATTGCTATATGGTAGCATAATATAGGCATAGAGTATGCGTTAGTATGTTTGAATGTAGTTAATATGTGGGATGTAACGCAACAAGGAATAGGCATCATAATCAAAATGCATAGAGATAAAAAATAGATAGCATGATAACAATATGGCATGTATGAATGATGCATGAAGTAAAACATGCTTACAATTCATTCAACTCATATAGATCATAATACATAAGTGTGGGAAAAGACCTCAACCAGCATAGATATAAGACCAAGTGAGCTACCACTTGGAATCCCGATGATTACCCTTCACCGATAAAGAGGTGGTCTACTTGCCAAGGTAAACCATACTTCAAACTTACAGGAACAGGACCCATTTTGTATGAAGTAACCTATATTATGGGAACCCGACCCAATTTTAAAAAAGGATTTAAGACCCCACTTCAACTTATGGGAACATGACCCAATTTTGTATGAAGTGACCCTCCTTATGGGAACATGACCCAATTTCGAAAAGAATTTTAAGATAGAGTTCACTAAATTGATCCACTAGTATAGCAAGGGCATAACATCATCCTATGATTGAAAAAAGTTTTGGGAATTGGGGACTCGCCTCTAGTCCACTCGGTGCTAAATCCAATACCATGGAATATATAAGATCATCATGGTTTTAATAACTTGCAACAACATAGAGGACATGGCACGAGTAGCTCATAACATCATTAACCTCAAATGGTGGGCCCAACTTCAATCATAAGAATAGATCATCATCAGCCTTACCCTTGCATTAACATCAACATTAAAGGGCTCACAAGAGGTGAAATATTTAAGAAAGGGCTCAAACCCTGCTTTACAACATCATCAACATTTCCATGAATTAGAAATATCTTCAGAAAGCTTATAATCACCATGAAGTCATTCAACTCATAAGACATGCATTGGACCTTCAATTCCTCAAGAAATCATAATAGAATATTTTATCAAATACTTGGCGAGTATGTAGTGCTACTGTAATACCATGCAATTCAAGAGTGAAAACACGCAAGTAAATCCCATGTAAAACCATTAATCAATACTTTGAATACGCTCAAGCAATATACATTAAAACCCTTCATCAAATCTCACATTAAATCTAAGATTTATAGTTCAAAACATGCTAAAACAATCATACTTTCATGAACTCAAATCACTGTGCAGTTAATATCTTAATATACAAAACCTACATGTAAAATCAACTTTAAATCATGTAATTTAAGTAAAATAGAAGCTTAGGTACCATGGGTGAAAGGACCCAATGGTTCCATACCACATACCTTAGCTTTGGAGAATTTCTTGAAGAAGACTGTAATGGAGACTTAAAGCTTGAGTGGAAATCCTTAGATCCAGATGAGGGTTTTGGGACTTGAATCTTGAGAGATATATTAGTCTTAGTGTTTGAGTGAGTGTTGGGAATGTTTAGGATATTATGAGAGTGAAATAAGGTTAATTATAGGTACTTTCACACATGGGGACCCTTGAGCCCAAGATCCAAAGCCTTGGATCCAAAACCTGAAAAAGAAATGCTCAAATATACACACTAATGTGTTGCGCTAGTGTCACGCTAAACTTACTGGAATTTGCATTTTCTACGCAAATGAGTTCTATGAAAATGGGCACAAATCCATCATCCGAACTCAGAATAAGGTGAAACCAAGTTCTTGGAAAGCTAATTCAAAGAGATTTAAGTTGGAAGGTTGTCGGCCATCCAGTTTGTTATGTGTTAGTAGATATGCCCCCTTAAAATTGACCCTCCTAAATTGTATTTTTGTGATTTTTGAATTTTGATACGGATGATCTAAAATTCAGGTTAGACCCATTTACCACTCAATTATACCCCTTGATCAAGAATATGAATTAGGATTTTCAAAATAATGAACAGAATTTTACACAACAACAACAATAACAACAACAACAACAACATACCCCAGTGCCTCAAAAAGGCTCCCGCTCATTGCAGGGTGAGGGGGGGTCGGATGTACGCAGCCTAACCCCTATGTTTAAAAACATAAAGTGGCTATTTCCAGATGACCCATGAGGAGCGTCGAAAGTTGCATTGACTAACTGCTACTTCACAAATGAAAAAGCACAGATAGTTTAAAGAGTCATTTGCTTTATTCCATCATATGGAATTTATGATTCCATGCACTTCCGAGGCACATTTTTGGGAACTTTTTGGGGTTGTTCCATCCTTTGACTTAACCATTCGCCATGTCATTTCTAGGCCCTGGGCTTGGGTAATGACAAACTTGGTATTAGAGCATGAGGTTGTTGATGATCCTCAGGATCCAACACACCACATCGATTAGAGTCTTATTCATGGTTATGAAGCATGCCACAACTATGAATGGGAGGCTATAAGGCGTTTTATGAAATTTTTCACTTCTTCATGGTCTATGATATGCTTTAGATACAAATGTAGGGTTTTTTCCCTAACAAATTCTCTTTGCTCTTCAAGATCATGTTGATTCCAAGAGGGAGGCTTAGGAGAGCCCGTACACCCGAGGAGCAACCGGCTCCTCCCGCTCCTCAAGGTGGAGAGGTGGCCCAAGATGAATTTCAGGATGCTATTATAATTTTTGATCATGCTATGACCAACCAAATCCATCAAGGAGCCCAAGCCCGTGATGCTCCCACTCCAAGTTCTAGGGTAAGGGACTTCACTAGAATGAACCCACCGGTATTCCATGGATCCAAGACAGATGAGGATCCCTAAGAATTCATTGATGAGGTTTATAAGGTGTTGTCCATTATAGGGGTTAATTTGGAGTAAAAAGTGGAGTTGGTGGCCTACCAACTCAAAGGGGTGACTGTAATTTGGTTTACACAATGGAAGTCGGAGAGGAGAGATGATAATGTTATTCCTTGGTAGGAGTTTAAACCTGCACTCCTCAATCAGTTCATTCCTTTTTAGCTAAGGGAGGAGAAGATTAAGGAGTTTATAAACCTTAAACAAGGTTCCATGAGTGTAAGGGAGCATGCCCTTAAGTTCAACCAACACTCCAAGTATGCCCCATAATTGGTTGTCGAGCAAAGGTCAAGGATGAACAAATTTATTTCGGGTATGTCTAACTTGGTCAGTGAGGAGTGTCGTACCACCATGCTAATAGGTGATATGGATTTGTCCCGCCTCATGACATATACCAAACAATTAGAGGGGAAAAGCTTAGAAAGAGAACAAGTGATGAGTCCAAGAGGGCTCATTTTGAAGGTGGATTTCGAAATTCCAAGGGTGGATGGTTTCCTCAATGCCACAAGTTCCAAGTGCAAGGGTCTTCCAATGCCTAATAGGAGGGTTGCTAATGACAATCCAAGGTTCCAAGTGGTGGTAGTGTGATGCCTAACCCTATGTGCCAAAGATGTGGTAGGAGCCATAATGGCATATGATTTAAGAACTCTAATGCTTTCTATGGTTGTGCAAAAGTGGGTCATAAGGTGATTGATTGTTCTCATGCTCACAACAAAGGTAGAGATGGTTATCCACAAGGCCAAGGTGCAAATGCGAGTCAAATGGGAGAGGAGGCGAACAAGGGGTTCTTCAAGGCAAAATAGATTCTATACTCTTCAAGAGAGATAAGGGGTAGATGAGGTGTCCGATATCATCACTGGTATGTTAAAGGTTTTTGATTTTAATGTGTATTCATTGATAGATCCGGGTGCCACTCTTTCTTTTATTACTTTTTTTGTTGCCAAAACAGCTTCATGTTAGCCCCAAATTGTTGTGTGAACCTTATGAAGTTTAACCCTATTGGTGAGTCCATTATTGCTAGGAGAGTCTATATAAATTGCCCCATGTTTATCTTGTATAAAATCTTGCCGTATGATTTTGTTGAATTAGATATGGTGGATTTTGATGTCATTCTTGGGATGGATTGGTTGCATGCATATTATACTTATATTGATTGTAGAACCCATAGGGTGAAATTCCAATTCCCTAATGAACCCGTCCTTGAGTGGGAAAGCTGTGATATGGTGGTCAAGGGTAGATTTATTTCTTTCCTTAAAGCCCAAAGGTTGATTTCTAAGGGTTGTCTCTATTATCTTTTGAGGGTTAGGGATGTTAAGTCCAAACTCCTTCCTATTGAGTCGGTTCCAGTGGTTAATGAGTTTCTTGATGTTTTCTCGATAAACTTCCCAGTGTTCCTCCCTAAAGGGAAATAGACTTTGGTATAGACCTTCTTCCCGATACTAAACCCATTTCTATTCCTCCTTACTGTATGGCCCCGGCAGAGTTGAAGAAGTTGAAAGACCTATTGAGAGATTTGTTGGAGAAGCATTTTATAAGGACTAGTAAACCACCTTGGGGTGCACCGGTGTTTTTTGTGAAGAAAAAGGATGGTTCTCTTAGAATTTACATTGATTATCGACAACTTGATAGAGTCACCATAAAGAACAAGTACCCTCTACCAAGGATTGATGACCTTTTTGATCAACTTCAAGGGGCTAGTCAATTCTCTAAGATTGATCTTCGGTCCGGGTATCACCAATGGAAAGTGAGGGAGTGTGACATTCCCAAGGCGGCTTTCTAGACTAGGTATGGGCACTTTGACTTTGTGGTTATGTCCTTCTGGTTGACTAATTCATCTGCTATAATTGTGGATCTTATGAATAGGGTCTTTAAACCCTACCTTGACTTGTTTATGGTGAGAAAGAGTATGTGGACCACTTGAGGGTGGTGTTACAAATCTTGAGGGAGGAGAGGTTGTATGCAAAATATGAGAAATGTGAGTTTTTGTTGAAAGATGTTGCTTTTCTAGGGCATGTAGTGTCGGGTGATGGCATTAAGGTGGATCCTACGAAAATGGAGGTGATTAGAAATTTGCCTAGACCTTTGACTCCATCAGACATTAGAAATTTCTTGGGTTTGGTGGGTTATTGCCGAAGGTTTGTAAATGGTTTTGCTTATATTGCTTCTCCCGTGACTATATTAACACAAAAGAAGTCGAAATTTGTATGGACCAATGAGTGTGAAAAGAGTTTCCAAACTTTGAAAGATAAGCTTGTTTTCGCTCCTATCTTGTCTCTGCCGGAAGGGTTAGAAGGGTTTGTTTTATATTGTGATGCCTCAAGAATTGGTTTGGGGTGTGTTTTGATACAAAGTGGTGAGGTGATAGCATATGCCTCTAGAAATCTTAAGGTGTATGAGAAGAATTATCCCACCCATTATCTTGAATTGGCGGCCGTGGCATTTGCTTTGAAAATTTGGCGTCATTACTTGTATATAGTTCATGCTGATGTGTTCACCGACCACAAAAGTCTCTAATATGTGTTCACCCAAAAAGATCTTAACTTGAGACAAATAAGGTGGTTAGAGCTCCTTAGAGATTATGATGTGAGTATGCATTGTCACCCCGACAAATCTAATGTTATGGTTGATGCTCTAAGTAGGGTTTCTATTTGTAGTCTAGCTCATGTTAATGATGGTGGTAGAGGTGGCTAGAGAGGTTCAACGGTTGGCTAGTTGGGGGTTAGGTTGGATGAAGTTGATAATGGTGGTAAAGTGGTTGTTGATGGTTTTAAGTCCTCTTTGGTTGGGGAGGTGAAGGCAAGACAAGATCTTGTCCCTGCCTTGCTAGAGTTGAAGGCCTTGGTAAGAGATGGAAAATTGGAGGTTTTCTCCCAAGAGGGAGATAGTGCCCTTAGGTACCAAGTTAGATTGTGTGTGCCAAATGTGGATGCCTTAAGAGAATTGATCTTGAAGGAGGCCCATAATACATCGTATTCCATTTACCCGATTCTACAAAGATGTATAAAGACTTGAGGGAAGTGTATTAGTAGGGTGGTATGAAGAGAGACATTACCAAGTTCATATCCGGATGTCACAATTGCCAACAAGTGAAGGCCGAATATCAAAGGTTGGGTGGCCTAGCCCAAGATATAGAGATACCTACTTGAATGTAAGAAGAGATTAACATGGATTTTGTAGTTAGGTTGCCTAATACTAGGAAACATTTTGACTCTGTTTGGGTTGTTGTGGATAGAATGACAAAGTTAGCTCACTTCTTACCGGTCAAAACTACTTATGGTGCCAAAGATTATGCCAAGTTATATAGATATGAGTTGGTTAGATTACATGGGATGCCCTTGTCAATCATCTTAGGTCGTGGTGCTCAATTCACTTCTCACTTTTGGAGGTCCTACCAAAGATATCTTGGTACAAAGGTTAAGCTTGGCATGGCCTTTCACCCTCAAATGGATGGTTAAGCCAAGAGGACTATCCAAACACTTGAAGATATGCATAGAATTTTTGTTTTGGAGTTTAAGGGTAGCTGTGATGAACATCTTACGCTCACTGAATTTTCTTACAATAATAGCTACCACTCAAGCATTGGTATGGCTCCTTTTGAAGCTCTTTATGGTAGGCGTTATAGTCCCCGATTGGGTGGTTTGAAGTGGGGGAAATGGCTTTGCTAGTTTCGGAGTTGGTCACAGAAACCTTGGAGAAGGTGAGGTTGATAAGGGAGAGATTAGAAACAACCCAAAGTAGACAAAAGTCCTATTCCGATGTGAGGAGAAGAGATCTTGAGTTTAAGGTTGGTGATTGGGTCTATTTAAAGTCTCATCTATTAAGGTTGTGCTTCATTTTGGCAAGAAAGGAAAATTAAGCCCAAGGTTTGTGGGTCCTTATAGAGTTTTGAGGAAGATTGGTAAGGTTGCTTATGGGTTGGAGTTGCCTATGGAGATGAATATGGCTCATCCAGTCTTCCATGTATCCATGTTGAGAAAGTATGTGGGTGACCCAAGCCCTATAGTGCCCTTAGATGTTGTGGGTGTTATAGAAGATAATTTAACTTATGAAGAGGTCCCAGTGGAGATTCTGGATAGATAATTAGAAATGTTGAGAAACAAAGATGTAGATTCCATCAAGGTCCTTTGGAGGAACCAACAAGTTGAAAGTGCCACATGGGAAACCACAAGGAGGACATGAGAAAGCGATACCCATACCTATTCCACTTTACTCAAGCCAAAGGTAAAAATTAAGTGCCCTATATGATTTCAAATCTTAAGTTGCAACCTTAATGTCATTTTGCATGCATTCATGTATATGTTGACATCTTTAAGGTAATTTTTGGTATTCATGTTGAAAATTTTGAAAATGATATTTAAATACATTTGTTGGATTCATGTCGAGCTGAAATCTTCAATATTGTTCCTTTTATATACATTTTTATGATATTTGAGGACGAATGTTCCCAAGGGGGAGATATTGAAACGCCCCAAAAATGTTCTTCGAAAATGCCCATAATCGTAATTTTCATATATCTCAAAATTCGTGAGTGATATCGATAATCTGACATCAAATTCTTGATCAGGGGGAAAATTGAGTGGGAAATGGGTATAACCCAGATTTTAGAAGACCCATAGAGAAAAATGATTTTCGCCAATTTTTCACAAATGAATAGGGGTTCCCGATGGCTACACAACTTAGACCTATCCTGAGCAGTGTTATCACTTTCTTAATTTTTTGTTTCGGCCTAAGGAATTGGGGTCTTGGCCCCATGCCCATTTGCACATGCAATATCCCACACTTAGCCATTTTTCAACTCTGTATCACTCAAGAACCTCTCTAAAAACTCTCAACCATTTCATCAGAATTCTCATCCAAATTCAAGTGTCTCAAGCTTAATTCTGGATCTCAAGAACTCAATTCAAGCGTCAAGTCTCCTTTAAGTCTACACCACAAAAACTATGTGGGTTTCATCCATTGGGTCCTTTCACCCATGGAGCCCAATCCTCCTTTTCATGAAAATTACATTTTTACAAGTTGTATCTTCGATGGGTATCTCTTATTATGGATTTTGATTATAAATTATGTTGGGGATTTATGAAATGTTGATTGATTATGTATGTTTAACTAGTTAAAGCCTATACTATGAATTGGTTTTGTCTATTGAGACTATGCATGTTTTGAGCTATGAAACTATGATTTATTATGAGACTTGATGTTGGATTTCAATGTATCTTACATGAGGGTTTTACTATATGTTGATGGGTTGATTTACATTGTGTTTTCTCATATTATTTCACTCTTGAATTGCATAATTTTGAACTAGCATTACACACCCACCAAGTGTTTGATAAAATGACTTGACAAGGATTCTCAAGTTATTGATGAACTACTACATGGTTATAAGTCAAGTGACTTTATGATGATTAAGGGATTGTATGTATGCATTGAATTCATAAAAGTATCTATAGTGTTTCAGTTGACCACACCTTGTTGGGGGGTGACATGCCCAATCACCTTGTTGAGGTGGTGACATGCCTCAACCACCTTGTTAGGGGGTGACATGCCCATACTACCACATTGAGGGGTAGATACCTCGACCACCTTATTGGGGAGTGACATGCCCATACCACCATGTTGAGGGGTGGATACCTCAATCATTTCCGAAGGAGTGACATGCATTGGATTCCAAGTAATAGTTTCTTGGTCTATGACTATGGTCTCTTCCCACACATATATTATGTTCTATACAAGTTATATGATTTACTAGCATGTCTCACTTCAAGCATTGATTATGCATGCCGTATTGATATTATACCTATCCATTTATTATTATTATGCATTTTAACTATGTTGGCTTATGTCTTGTTGCATTACATCCTACATACTTAGTACATTCAAAAGTACTAGAGCATACTCTATACCTTCATGATGTTACTATGTAGGAACTGGAGCACCTCTCGATCATCCTCCATGTGGCTAGTGAGATACTTCAAAGACAAGCTTGGTGAGTCCTCAAGTTCAAGGACACTATCTACTTCTTGCTATTTTAAGACTTCTTTGTGTTGAACATTTGACATTATGAGGGTGAGCCCGGAAAGTGTCTTGGCCCCCACTCCTTTCCAAGTTAGAGGTGTATGTTGGATATTATGATGTTGTTGTATTGTGAGGTTAATTCTTATGCTTTGTTTATATTCAAGACTTCCCTTAGTCCCTTTTCGCTTATTTATATCTCTTGTTGTTGTTATTTTACTTTTGTGACCAAGGATGCGTGATTGATATGCTAAGAGGATTGTTTGGGGTTCCTTTGGGTCCCCATTTTCCATATCATGTCTAGGCCCTAGGCTTGGGTGGTGACATTAGTCTTAGGAACTAGCACCCTGTTTAATGAAGGGCACTTATCAATGGGTCGGCACGTGGCTTCCTAGGTGATATCCTTTATAGCAGTTGGGTTGTGATATGAATTTGGGTAGGTGAAGTCCTTCTGATAGTCTATCTTACTGAGCCTTAGCTTAGGTTACATCAACGCTGCCCTATGAGGTGCTTAGCATAGAGAAAGAGGCCTGGTAAGAGCCGAAGTTGAGCTAGTGTCCTGGGACATTCATGTGTCCTTGTTTGATGTGTACTTGTATAAGAATGTATAGCCTTTTGTTATGGAAATATGCTAAGTAGGAGATTATGTATTGATTTTATACCGTACCTTGGTGAAACACCCCAAAAAGTGCTTGAAAATGTGCCTCAGAAATGCCAATAATCATAATTTCCATATATCTCAAAATTTATGTGTGATATCAAAAATCCAACTTCATATTTATGATCAGGGGGAAAAATTGAGTGGGAAATGGGTATAATCCCAATTTTAGAGCAACCATAGATAAATTTTATTTTCCAAAAAATTCTCAAAATAGTAAGGATCCGCGCCCTTGGCACGACGCAGCCAAGGCAAGGACTAGTGATATTTTGTGCTAGTTCACTGATTCGGTCTAAGGACTTGGGGTCTTGGGCCTAAGCCTTCTTGTGAGTAAAAACATCTATATTTAGTCATTTTTCAACCCCATATCATTCAAGACATTCCCCAAAACCCTCCCTAACACTTAGCCAAATATTTCATAAAAATTCGAGTGTCCCAAACTCATTCTGGATCTCAAGAATTTCATTCAAGCTTCAAGTTCTCATTCAAATCTTCAACAAGGAAATCTCCAAATTTGAGGTATGTGGGTTTCAACCATTCGGTCCTTTCACCCATGGTGCCCAACCTTCTTTTTCATGTAAATTACATGTTTTCAAGTTGATTATCCATGGGTATCTTCTATTATGAAATTTCAGTATAAACTATGTTGGGGTTTCACAAAATGTGATTCTTTAAGCAAGTTCTGAGCCATGAATCGACAATCTGTTATGAGATACGTTGAGGGGTTTCAATGTATCTTGCGTAAGTGTATTACCAAGTGCTGGTGGATTGATTTACCCTGAGTTTTCTCACATGATTTCACTCTTGAATTGTATGGTTTTAAACTAGCATAACACACCCACCAAGTATTTGATAAAATATTTGGTTAAGGATATTTTAGTTATTGATGATCTTTTGTATGGCTTATAAGTCAAGGGACTTTATGATGATGAAAGGAATGTATGTATATGTTGCATTCTGGAAATGTATCTATAGTTTTGCAAGTTGACCACACCTTGTTGAGGGGGTGCTATGCCTCAACCACTATGATGGAGGGTGCTATGTCTATCTACAATGTTAAGGAGTATATACCTTAACCACTATGATAGGTGGTCCTTGCCCACCTACCATGTTGAGGGGTTTATAACTTGGCCACTATGATAAGGGGTGACATGCCCATCTACCAATTGAGGGTAGATACCTCAATCACCTTCCAATGGGGTGACATGCCTTTGATTCCAAGTACTAATTTGCTTGGTCTATGATAATGGTCTCTTCCTACACATGTAACATGTTTTATACAATCATCTCTTACTACAAGCATTGATCATGTATTCCATGTTGTTAATATACTATCCTTTCCTTATGATTATGCATTTTGACTGTATTGTCTATCTCTTGTTACATTGCATCCTACATACTTAGTACATTAAAGCATACTAATGCATACTCTATACCTACATGATATTACCATGTAGGAACCAGAGCTCCTCACAATCATCTTCCACGTTGCTAGTTGTGATATCTTGAAGATAAGCTTTGGTGAGTCCTCAAGTTCAGGGACACTAGTTATACTACCCTTGCTTATTTTATCTCCTTATGTTGAACTCTTGATACTATGAGGGTGAGCCCGAGAGTGTCTTGGCCCCTGCTCAAGTTTACGTTTATAGGTGTTGTTTGACAAGTGATGTAATTATGCTATGTTCTTCACTCTTGTTTGTTTATGCTTATCTAAAACTTCCCTTAGTCCCATTATCCTGATTTTTACTCTCTTGTTGTTGTTTAATTGCTTCTGCAACTAAGGATATGTAAGTAATATGTTATAAGGCTTGTTTGGGGTCCCTTTGGGTTCCTATTTGTCGTGTCATGTCTAGGCCCTAGGTTTGGGTCATGACAAACTTGGTATCAAAGCACTAGGTTGTTAATGGTCTTCGACATCCAAAACAACACATCGATTAGAGTCTTGTTCATCGTTGTGAATTGCACCACGACTATGAACAAGAGGCTATGAGGCATTTTAGGAAATGTTCCCCTTCTTCTTGATCTATATCATGCTATAGAAGTTAAGGTAAGGCTTTCCCCTAACGAATATTCTTTGCTATGCTAGATCATGCCTATTCCAAGAGGAATAAGAGCCCGCATTCCCAAGGAGCAATCTGGCCCTCCCGCTCATAAGCTCCTCAAGATGAGAGAGTGACCCATGAAGAGTTTTGGGATGCTATAACCATTCTAGCCCATGCCATAGCTAATCAAATAAACCAAGGGGCCTCTAGATTAAGGGATTTTACAAGAATGAACCCATCGGAGTTCCACGGGTCTAAGGTAGATGAGGACCCTCAAGAATTAATACATAAGTTGTACAAAGTGTTGTATATTATGGGTGTTAGATCGAAGGAGAAAGCGGAGTTTGTGGCCTACCAACTCAAAGGGGTGGCCCAAATATGGTCTACTCAATGGAATTCAGAGAAGGGAAATGATAATGTTATCCTTTTGGAAGAGTTCAAGGCAGCATTTCTCAACTGATTCTTCCCTCTCGAGCTAAGGGAGGCCAAGATGATGGAATTCATGCATTCAAAGCAAGTGTCAAAGAGTGAGAGGGAGTATGCCCTCAAGTTCAACCAACTCTCTAAATATGCTCCGCAATTAGTGGTTGAGCCAAGGTCTAGGATGAACAAGTTTGTGATGGATGTATCAGATTTGGTGAATGAAGAATATTATTCCACCATGTTGATAGGTGATATGGATTTTTCCTACCTCATGACTTATGCCAAACAAAATTGGAGGGGGAAAAGTTGAGAAAGAGGAGAATGGGTAAGGCCAAGAGAGCCCATTTTGAATAGATTCCAAAGTCCAAAGGGTGGCCCATTTCATCAAGGCCAAGGGTCTTCCAATTCTCCTAATAGAAGATTTACTAATGACAACCCAAGGGTCCGAGGTGGTGGTGGTGCAGTGCATAATCCTATGTTCCCAAGATGTGGTAGAGGTCACAATAGCTTATGTTTGAAGGATACTAATGCTTGCTATGGTTGTGGTGAAGTGGGTCATAAAGTAATTAATTGTCCTCATAATCAAAACAAGGGAAGAGATGATTGTCCATAAGGCCAAGGTGCGAATGCGGGTCCTAGAGGAAGGGGAGGTCAACAAGGCGGTGGCCCAAGGAACAATTGGTTCTATGCTCTTCAAGTGAGGCAAGGGGTAGATGAGGTGCCCAATGTCATCATCGATATGTTAAAAGTATTAGATATTGATGTGTATGCATTGATAGACCCGGGTGCCACTCTTTCTTTTGTTACTCCTTTTGTTGCCAAAAAGTTCCATGTTAAATCTGAATTATTGTGTGAGCCATATGGGGTGTCTACTCCCGTTGGTGCATCTATTATTGCTAGAAGGGTCTATAGAAATTGTGTCACTTTCATTTTGCATAAAATATTGCCTTGTGATTTTGTTGAGTTGAATATGATGGATTTTGATGTCATTCTTGGAATGGATTGGTTGCATGCATATTATGCCTATATTGATTGTAGAACTTGTAGGGTCAAATTCCAATTCCCTAATGAACCCATCCTTGAGTGGGAGAGTCATGATGTGGCGGTCAAGGGTAGATTCATTTCTTGCATTAAAGCCCAAATGTTGATTTCTAAGGGGTATCTCTATCATCTTGTCAGGGTTAGGGATATTGAGTTGAATGTCCTTCCTATAGAGTTTGTCCCGGTGGAGAATGAGGTTCTTAATTTTTTCCTAGTGAGCTTCTCGGTATTCCTCCCAAAAGGGAAATAGATTTTGGCATAGACCTTTTTCGCGATACTCAACCCATTTCTATTCCCCCTTACCGTATGGCCCCGGTGGAGTTGAAAGAGTTGAAGGAGCAATTGAGGGATTTGTTGGAGAAGGGATTTATAAGGCCTAGTCAATCACCTTGGGGTGCCACCGTTTCTTGTTTGTGAATAAGAAGGATGGTTCTCTTAGAATGTGTATTGATTACCGGTAACTAAAGAGAGTCACCATAAAGAATAAGTACCCTTTACCAAGATTTATGATCTTTTTGACCAACTTCAAGGGGCCAGTCACTTCTCTAAGATTGATCTTCGGTTCGGGTATGACCAAGTGAAAGTGAGGGAGTGTGACATTCAAAAGACGGCCTTCCGGACTAGGTATGGCCACTATGAGTTTGTGGTTATATCCTTCGAGTTAACAAATGCACTGACTATTTTCATGGATCTTATGAATTGGGTCTTGAAACCCTACCTTGATTTGTTTGTGGTGGTTTTTATTGATGATATCTTGATCTATACTCATAGTGAGAAGAATCATATGGATCACTTAAGGGTGGTGATGTGCTGTCAAAATATAGCATATTTGGTGCCTAAAACAAGGGATCCTATGAGTTCTTAATGCGATTTTTTATGATTTTTATGTGTTTTTATGTTGTTATTGCAGAAAAGAAAGTTGGCATGATTTTGGGAGAAAATTGCAGATTTTGCTGAAGTGGAGGACATACTAGCCATCCTACGAGTCTTAGCCCAAGCTACGAGTCATAGGGTGATCTTACAGTAAGAAACAGTAAGCAAAATCAGAAATTTACCAAGTGGAGGTCAGTCATACGAGGCCATACTATGAGTCATAGGCCTTACTACGACTCATATAAGTGGGGTCATATCAAGAAACAGAGAACTAAAAGTTTGGACCAAGAACTGAAGGACTAGACTAAAAGAGGAACATACGAGTCATAGCCCAAGCAACGCCTCATAACAGTGGGTTGTAACAGTCAAGTCCAAAAGGTCAAGTGCTTCCTACGAGACCCTGATTACGACTCATAGGTCACCCTACGAGTCGTATCTGCACGACGTACCGCTGCCAGCTGTCTTTTCTACTTAATTTTTAGGGTTAAATTGTAAATAGTATAAATACTTAATAATAGGGTTTAGAAAGAGAGCTGAGACATTGAATATTTTGTAGAATACTTTGAATATTCTCTCTAGAATATTCTAAGGGTTTTTCTAAGGTAAAAGGGAAAGTGTATATTCTCATTTTTAATTTAAAGACCCATTTTTGGTGGGATTGCAAAACTCACATTGTACTCATTCTCCATTAATCCAAACTTGTGGTTTACAACTTGTGGTTTACAACTTGTGGTGTTCTTGTTCTTCATTGTTTTGGGTAAACTCCCAACTATGTCTTCTATTTTCATTGTTGTTGATTTTGCCTTAGCCATGAGTAGCTAAGCACCCCACAACTTGGGGTTGTGGGAACCGTGAGTAGTTGACTCATAATAACCTAGACTTTGTACATTTCTTTGATTGGGGTTTGATCCCGACCAAGGTAATGACGAATAGGAAAAGGGAAGTAGACAATAGGACTCTATTAATGTGTCCTCGTCTAATCAACAAAACCTGACCAAGGGGAAGTTGACTTGGACAATGGATAATGGTTAGTTGGCACACCATGGTTGTCGACCAAGCGCCATGGTGAAATTCGACCTTCACCTTCACAAGAGGGCTGGAAGAACCTACGTTATCGTCCTATATGCGAATTCCCAATTAGAGTTATGTTGTCTAGGATAATTGAGTCAATGAATCATGGGAACACAATTACCAAGTTTTCCCTAAATTTGAGTGTCTTCTCGCATAGTTAGCTTCATGTTTATTTTTATTTTTGTTCTTAAATCACAAAAAAAACCCTACTTAGAGATTTTATTAATCGATACTTGAAATGATTGATAGTGGATCTCTATAGTCAAGCCCCGTATTCCCTATGGATTTGACCCTAACCTCTGGTTAGCTTTATTACTGACTGTGACCGCTTTGTTATTGGAGCGTGAACATCACCAAAATTATAGCGACGTTGTCGAGGAATACGACTAGGTTCTTGGCTTGATTTCAATATTAGTTAGTTCAAGTATTAATTTCTAGACTGTCTTGTATTATTTTTGTTTTTGTTGTTTGATTTTATTTGCAGGGTGTACTAGGTTGTATGCCCAACACAAGGAGCCAAGGTAATCCCTTAGCTATGATTAATTTGGAGATCCATCAACCCTTTAGGAGAATGGCTCAGGTGAATGAGGATATCACAGTTGAGAAAGAAATGAATATGAATGATGAGGATGTGGGAAGAGAGGAGAATCCACCACCAAGGGAAAATAGGTCGCAACTTAGGAACTTCAACGAAAATGCTTATGGATAGAATCAATATCATTTGAACCCTATGGCCATGGACGTTACTGGTGCTATAGTGTTGCCTCCATTACTGGCAGATGCTAAGTTCTCGGTGTCAAGTGGATTACTTCAAATTCTCCAAAACCATGATTTGTTCATAGGTTACCTTTAAAGTATCCTCATTATCATCTCCATAATGTCATCTTCGTCTGGAAGAGTGTCATGGGGACATAAAATCTTTCATTGGGTACAGTTGGTTTGCAAGTGTTTCCATTGTCACTAACTGGTAATGCAGCTGTGTGGTTCTCTGAGCTTCCTCTGGGTACAATAACAAGTTGGGCGGAGCTTCAGAGAGTGTTTCTAAAGAGATACTTTCCAATATCAAGGTTGTTTAAGCTCAAAGACCAAATAAACAATTTTGAGCAATTACCCAGTGACTCTATTAGTACCACATGGGAGAGATTCACCAAATGCTTGAGTATGGTCCTTGATCATAAGATTGTTAATGATGCCCTGGTTGAAATTTTCAATCGAATGCTTGACGAGAATAGTCAAGTCTGTACTGACACGATCATGGGAGGCATGTTTCTTGACCAACATTTTGCATTGATAGCTGCAAGGATGGAGCAAGTGGTTAAAATAAACAGAGCAAGGGGTCAGAGAGAGTGAGGTGCAATGAAGAACTCGTGTGTAGTAACCACCAATAATGAGCAAGCAAAAGTCAACGAGGAGATCATGGAGCCACTTGCCCAACTTCGCACGAGTGTGAACCTGGTCTTAAAGCAAAACCAAGCGGGTGTTCAAGCAGTAACCCACCAACCTCCAAAGGCTCCTATATATGAAGATCCATTCTTTGATGAAGATGCTTGTTTTGTGAGTAACCAAGCGACGGGCTTCCTGAACAACCCCCAAGGGTCTAATTCGGACTATTTGAGGCAACGTTCCAGGAATCAAGGTTGGAGCTACAACCGTGAGAGTCATATAGAGACAATCGGAGTGGCTACTATGAAAGGGAGAGAGTGTCGGATGCCGAATGGGGTAGAAGAGATGGCTATAGGAATGGTGCTTATGTGCCACCTCACAACTGTGATGCCGAGTCAAGTAACTCTAAGATCAAAGAGATGTTTGACAAATTGTTGAAGAGAGCTGATAACCAAGATGAGACCTTAGAAGGAATGAAATCGGACATTTCAAGTATAAACCACAAGATTGAGTCTCACTCTATGGCAATTAAGCAGTTGGAATAACAATTTGGGCAAGTCTCTTCACAACTGAACTAAGGCCAAAAGGGCACCTTACCATGCAACACAGTTCAAAATCCTAAAAATGATGGGCATTGCATGTGGTCATGACTAGAAAGTGCAAAAGCATTGTCGATCCCCCTATGACATTGGTTGATGATGAATCTTATGAGAAGGGCATTGATAACAAGTATTGATTGAGTAAGAAAGTCTATAGAGTAATGGGTGCAAAGCAAAGAGGTGGGAGAGCAATAGAAAGTTATGATGATCCTGAAACCACATCCTCCTTTCCCTCAAAGACTTAAGAAAAAAAGAGAAAGATGGCAAATTCAAGCATTTCCTTTCAATGTTAAAACAATTGTCTATCAACATCCCCCTCTTAGAAGCTTTGGAGAAGATGCTCGGGCACGCCAAGTATATGAAGGATTTGGTGACAAAGAAGCGTAATTTGATCCAAGAGCTCCAACAGTGTGGTGTCATTATGACCAAATGCCTTATTCAAAAGCGAGAGGACCCCGGTGCTTTCCCCATTCTTTGCACCATTGGTGATGTTGAATTCGCAAGAGAATTGTGTGACTTAGGAGCAAGTATTAATCTAATGCGTCTTGTAGTGTTCAGAAAGCTGGTCTAGGCACTCCTACTCCGATAAGAATACAGTTGCTCACAGCGGATCGAACTATCAAAAAGCTAGAAGGAATACCTCTTGATGTGCTTGTAAAGGTTGATAAATTCATCTTTCCCACAGAATTTGTGATCCTTGATTGTGAGGTTGATTTTGAAGTGCCCATTATATTTGGAAGACCATTTCTGGATACTGGGAGAGCCTTGCTGGATATGGATTCGGGTCAGCTTTGGTTCAGGGTCAATGATACAGAGCTCGTGTTTGACATCCGCTAATCAATGAAACACCTGGATGAGTTTTAAAATGAAGTTTAGGCCCTTGAAGACTTTTGATGATGAATGATGACAAAGTCGAGCCAAGACATTAAATAAGGCGCTTCTTGGGAGCCAACCCAAGTATTTTTGATGTTTTTGGCTTGCTCTAAGTTTAATTTGGATATTTAAATTGTTATGTAGTAATTTGATGTTTGTTTTGATATGTTAAGATATTGGATCAGTTGTATTCTAAACATTAGTATATTTTGAAGTGTGATTTGTGGGAACAAACCAAAAGTTGAAGAATTGAAGAAATTTGCATGTGGAGCAGGCCTACAAGTCATAGTGAACACTACGACTCGTAGTCATACCTTTTAGAGGGAAACAATGAGGACTTAATTTTAGCACACACACTACGAGCCAACCTTACGATTCATAGTGTCCCCTATGAGCCGTAAGTGGGGTTCGTAGTGCTCAGGTATAATTTAATTTTTTCCAAGTGTTGAGGTATGCTACGAGACCCTAACTACGAGTCGCAAGAAATTTTACAACTTGTAGTCGGGGTCTCGTAGATCCGATCTGCAAAAATTTTTAAGTTAGCTCGATTTGATATAAAAAGGGGTCAAAATTCATTTTGACCCCTAAACCATCATCTTGTACCCTCATTCGCGAAAATTTCTCAAATCCTTTTTCCCCTTCACTATTCTGATCACCGTCCCGACTATCCACGTCACTTTCTGACAAGTATTCCGACGAGTACATTTTTCTAGGGTTTTTGACATCCCCTTTCTCGCCTCATTTCATCTACTTGTTAGTTTACTCACGAGAAGTTGATGTTCTACATGTGAAAATTAGTGTTTGTCAATTTAAATTCTATAATGTTGTTTTGAATTGTTGAATCACTCTGGTTTGATTGTTGTGATGGTGGGAATATTGCCATATCTATTTGTTGTTCATGATTGTAAAGTGGTTTTACAATATTTGTTGAGATGTTTTTGTTTAGGACTGTTTTGAACCCCATTGTAATTCCCATCCCTTTATGTTGGTCTTTCTTGTTGTGCTTGTGAGGATAAATTGTGCTTGGTCATTTCTAGATTATGGGGGAGAAATATTATTTAATGGTTGTGAGCATCAATAGATTTTTGTGAGATGAGTTCAAAATTGTGTCACTATGTTTAGGTTTTGGGTGTGTTCGTTTTGTGTGCCTTATCTATGCGTAAAAGTTTGCTGCGTTTGAATTAAGTGTTGTTTGGTTCTAAGGGGAAGGTTATAGACACCATAGGTGTCTTTTGCTTCCAGCTACAATGACCCCTATGACTCGAAGGCTAACCCACAAGTTGTAATGGTCCCTTGTAGGAGGAAACAATGACCTATGGTTCCTTAACTCTTACTATACGAGACCCACCTACGACTCATTGTGTCTACTACAAATCGTAGTAAGGGACTCGTAGGATCTGCCTTACTTTAAATTGTATTATGTTCCCTACTATGAGCCCAGACTACGACTCGTAGGTCATCCTACAAACTGTACTTGTGGCTCGTATCTATGATCAAAATGTTATTTTTTAGGCGCTTTAGCACTACGAGGCTATGGTACGACTCGTAGGTCACCCTACGAGTCATACTTGTTCCATGTATCAGAAAACCTGTAGCTGGTTCAGTATTTCTTATCTGTGCTTCTTTTGTTGTTTCTT